>CABFOQ010023005.1:6605-29717 GCA_900660455.1 Gephyroberyx darwinii
CAACAGAGAGAGAGAGAGAGAGAGAGAGAGAGAGAGAGAGAGAGAGAGAGAGTATTGGGATGATGGATGGGTATTTACGTCCATTGAATTTATACATGCATGCTTTGTGTGAGTGTCCAGTTGAGTCGAGTGAGTACTTAGAGAGCTTTCTCATTAATCTACATTGAAGGAGTGAAGCCCTGTAAATCCAGATGGAAAAGAGGAAGAAAGGTGAGTTTCCTTCATACAACCTATAAGATGCAAACCTTTTATTGTGGCCACAGTGGCTTGACGCACATACAATCTGAAGATTATATGTGTAAACAATGCTATACATTAGTATAACCAACTGCACATTAGTCTTTTTAACAAACCGCACTTTAGATTTAGTTTCCAATATTCTGAAACTGAGCTTCACTTTTTCACAGCACCTGCTATGGAACTGAGGCTTATGGTGGTTGGTAGCAGTGGACCGTCTCAGTTCCTCCTGACCAATGCCATACTTGGGAGGGAGGAGTTTTCCAAGGATGTCACCAGCATTCCTGGCAGCAGGAAGAACATCGGAGAGCTGGCTGGTAGACGAGTGGTTGTGATCAATGGACCAAACATTTATAACAAGGACATATCTCAAGCCAAGAGGAAGATGGAGCTGAAAAGGTCCAAGTGCTTATGTATCCCTGGTCCCCACGCACTGCTTGTTGCGTTTGACCTGGAGAAAATTTCCCCGAATGACATCAGGACCCCCAAGCTGGTGATGAAGCGCTTTGGAGAAAACTGCCTGAATCACTGCATGGTCCTCCTGGCCTTTGAAGGGAATCTGGAGGGAATCGCCCTGGATGACAGGATGCTGAGTACCGACTGGCACCTGAGAGAACTCATCGAGAAGTTTGGAGGACGCTTCCACGTTTTCAGCAAGAACTGGAGAGATCGCAGCCGGGACAGAGTGCTGCTGCAGAAGATAGAGTGGATGGTGGCCTCCTTAGGGGGGAGCTACTTCTCCAACAGAAGTTTCCAGAGGGCAGAGGACAGAGTGAAGAAGGAGGAGAAGAGGCTTATGAAGCAGAGGGAGGCAGAGATGGAGAAAGCGCGGAGTGAGCTGGAGAAGCAATACAGCGGGGAGGAGCTACGCCGGCAGAGGGATGCCTACAACTCCAGTGTCGGGGCGGAGATCAGAGCCAAGGCAGAGATGGACAATGGCTGGCTCAGAACCTCGCTGGCCAGAGGGTTGGGGACGGGCTTTGCTGCCGGGGCTGTCATGGGCATCCTGGTGGGGGCTGTAGAGGGGCCAGGGGGAATGGTTCTCTATGGGATATTAGGTGGTGCGGTAGGGGGGGCCGCAGGAGGAGCAGCCCAGGTAGCCATAGAGCATTTGGAGGGCAGAGTCGCCCCTCCTGCCAGACTCAACTTCAACTCGATCTTCATCAATCGCTTCTTCACAGCTCCTCGTACATGACACAAGTAGCCCTCACCTTCACTTTGCTTTTTGAATCTTTTACGCAGGAAAAGAACCATCTTTATATCACGTGTTGTTGCTATGTCACTGTTGTGTGTGTAGTTTTCTGGCTTGATACCACATTAGTTAATGAAAATGTACAACTTTAGCCTTACTATCTCTTAAAGTTGAAACACACACTGTACTCTTACTCATCTGTGCCATTCATGAAAGCGCAACCTAAATACTACTGTATTGTATACTAACGTTGAAGGGAAATCTTACCTTAAATACTACTTCTGTACATTAAAGGTTACGTCAAGTATCACTGGTAGTCTAAAGCAACAATTCTCATGGCATGATGATTTAAACTGTAAATTCATTCTAAATAAATGTAGCTGTGATTTTTTGACAGTAGGTTTTATTTTTGCTTTGCACTGGTTTGGCAGCCACGTCACACTCACTCCACCTCCAACATTTCCTGGTTTGTTGCTGTTGGTGTGTTCACCTGTAGCTCTGATAACGCTTAGGGCGGAGTCTTAACCGAGAGTGCCATTGTCTGAAGTATTGCCTCCTCCCCAGTCAACACACACCTAGGTACACCTGCGTTTAATACTTTGCATTGTCGAGGAATTGTCCTGAAACAGTCAACAGGACTGACCAATAGTATCTGGCCACCAGCTGGGATAGGTAAGGTCCAACTTGGCTCTTTGTACCGTAGTTAATGATTCTCTTTTGGTAAAGCGAACTCATTTTTGAGCACTGAAATGAAACTGTGACTAACCTATGATACTTTCATTTAAAGTGTTGTTTTGTTTTTAGTTTAAAGTCCCAGAATGTTGTGTTCCCCACACTGCTGTATAAGTGAATGTCAGTGTGAAATTTAGACCATTTCACATGAAGATTTCAGTAGTTGTCGCTTTGTGTTGAGCTTTGGTTCCCTGATCATGTAACAACCAATTTGTGACTACCTGTTCTGCTGCATACTTTCCATCCATCTCCATTAATTCAGCTGCTTCGATTCTCTTGAAGTCTATCTGTCCTCTTGATCACTAACTAAAGGAATTCTCTTCAACTCAAATGTCAGCAAGAATCACAACAACATTACACTGAAGCGCTCTTCTTTATGTACTTAAGTAAAGAATGCACACATCCTGTCTTTTGTGTAATGGCCTTGACATAAAAGTGGAATGTTGTTGTGGTTGCTAAAGCCAAGGACATTATGTCACGTTGGTGCTGAGAGTCTCAATGCTGCATAGCCGGTCTGAAAGTATTTGTCTTTTCAGATTTATGTGTAAATTTCTCTCTCTCAAGGAGTTGACATAGCCCGTAGCAAATACCTGCGAAATGTAAGATTAAATATTTGATTTGATATTTTACAACATACATAAAAAAACAATGATTTTTGTCAATCGATTTTTTTTCAGATACTTCTCAGAAATGATGTTTGAAATTAGAATTAAGATAGTTTAATATTAATTTCCATTAATAGTGCATGTAGCGGACCATCTCACACATGAAAAACTACATATATTAACTTGTTTAGTCAGAGAATACAGAGAAACCTCCCTCATGTCTTGCCTGAAGGAGGAGAGATGACAGAGAAATATATAACCTTTAACCATCCACCTTGAATAATATGATTATACAGCACAAAAAAAAATGTTTCATTTAAAATTCATAACTGATCTCAGAATAATTGTTTTTTTACTTTTATCAAATGATTTTTCTTTGCAGTGGATTTCTCCTTGAGACAACTTTCAGTGTTTGTTTACACTGTCTAATCTTGTATAAATGTCCCTGAGATGAGAGTGTAGGGGTATGGGGCCCTAGGCATTGCAAGAAAAAACTATCTAAACTAAAAACTATCAACTTTCAATCCTGCTTCTTGACACTGCTTTCTCTAAGGCATTGTCCTTCTGGAGTATGGCCTCGACGATCAGCCTCCTCTCCAAGAGGCACTTCTTGTGCTGTCTATGTAGGGACATCTTCACCAGCCCGGTCACCATACCATGTGGACACAGCTTCTGCAAGGCCTGTCTCTGTTATTATTGGACCCGACACCAGTCCCACTACTGCCCACAATGTAAGAGAGTATTTGCTATGACGCCTAACCTCAGTGTCAACCACATCCTGGCAGACGTCTCAGACAACTACAGGAAGAGTCGACCGGAGAAACCAGCTGTTGAGGAGATGGTACTGTATCCCAGCTGTCATTCACGCTCCACCATAGATGATATTTATCTGATAATTGAAATTAATATGATGCCTTTGTCAGTGCTCATGTATTTCTTGCTTCACTGTTACATGCGTACAGGTGGTAGATGTTGAGCAAATGATTCAGGAAAGACTGCAGAAGATAGACAAGTTAAAATATTCCCTGGAGCTCCTTAAGGTGCGTTGAAAACTTCCATAAAATTGAAAAGATAATTTATTTGTTAATTCTTAAAATTGATGTGGATAGCTGGATGGATGATGATGATGATGATGATGATGATGATGATGATGATGATGATGATGTCCAATCAGAACTCCTGTCTCAGAGAGGTCCGTGACAGCCAGAAGGTGTTCTCTGCCCTGGTGAACTCCATGGAGAAAAGCCACAAAGCGGTTGTTGCAGCAATCGAGGAGAGACAGGAAGAGGAGGAGAAGAGAGTGGAGAGACTGGTGAATGAGCTTGAACAGGAGATCCAGGAACTGAGGAAAGAGAACACTGAATCTGATCCTCAGATTCTTCTAAATGATGAACAAAGTGTTGATACGGTGGTAAGCACCTACACCTCCTGCACAATGGTGATTTTAGAGAAGCCTTGACACTGTGGCTACTAGCACCGAATGAAAATAACATTTCCTCCTCATTTATGTCATGCAGACCATCGCTTCCACCGTGTGCCCCTCTGAAATGAAGGACTGGTCACGGGTTACCATGGAGACTGACCCTTGTGTTGGAATCACCAGAAGAGCGCTGTCGGACATGATAGAGAGGATGAAGGGGGAGCTCAACAGGCTCTCCAAATCTGGTGCTTAATATGACTTTGTTATATAACACAACCTCACCATTTCATTTAATCGCAATAATCATTCTACAGTATAAATAAATGATGTGTTCCTATGGTTTTTTCTTGACAGAGCTCAGGAAAATACAAAAATACACAGGTAAGACTTAATCTTCATCAGGATGAATGTGTTTTTTTTTTTGTTTCTGTTGAATATTAGCTTGAGATCTATAATGTGACTGTTGTTCCACCTCTCACTGACTTTTTCTGATCCCTCTATCATAGTGGATGTCAATCTGAGTCCTAAGACAGCCCACCCCTTCCTCTCTATCTCAGAGGACAGGAAGCAAGTGAGACACGCAGACAAGCTCCAGGAGGTCCCGGACAACCCCAAGAGGTTCGACCGCGTGGCAAACGTCCTGGCCAGGGAGAGCTTCAGCAGTGGGCGATACCACTGGGAGGTGGAGGTTGGGGATAAGATCGAGTGGAACCTGGGTGTGGTCAGACAGTCTATAAACAGGAAGGGCAAGTTCACTGTCTGCCCAGCCAATGGCTTCTGGACTTTAAGCCTGAAGACTGGAGGCCAGTACATGGCTAACACCTCTCCCGTCACCCCGGTGGCCCTAGAACAGAAACCCAGGAAGGTCGGCGTGTTTCTGGATTACGGAGAAGGCCGTGTGTCCTTCTACTGTGTGGAGACTGGGGTCCACATTCACACCTTCATGGATACTTTTTCTGACAGGCTCCATCCATTCTTCAGTCCTGGTCGCCTGCATGGTGGCAAAAATGATGCTCCCTTAATCATCTCCTCTAGCTGTTGCGACATCTGAATGTAACACCAAATTTATTATGTCCTAAATATATATATATATATTTTTAATTATTGTTTCTGTACCAATCCAGTATAGTAATTATATTTATTAACCAAATAATCTATATAACAGTAAACACACCCTACAATGGGCCGCACATGTTTTAGATTATATAATGGTATTATCCCTTTCAGAACAGTGGAAAAAGAGGTTGCATAAGGGAAGGCACAACATAAAGCACTGACGCCCCTCACTTGAAAACTTCGGTGGGACCCATAAAAAGATTGAATAGGACAGAGGAGGGCAGATGAAAAGAGACCGCTCACATCAAGGAACAAGAGAGTAAAAGATGAAAAAGAGGAGAGAATAGGTTGTTGGGATGGGTGCATGGTAGGGGTTGCAGGGTAGGACAGAGGTTGAGGAGGAGATGGAGGGCACGGCAGAACAGCGGGGCATTGTGCTCATACACCAGGCACTGGGAGACACACTCGGACACATTCATGCATTCACACACTGACACCGTCGTGCACACAAGCGCGTGCTTCTGCCCACTGCCACACAGCTTTGCGCTGGCATCTCGGAGGGCAGCCCTCTCTCCAGTCCAGTCCTGGGTGTCGAAGCTGAGCGCCCCTCTCTCCTTCAGCTCACCTGACCGCTGAGATAGATCCTCCACTGCTCTCCAGCCTTCCAGTGGACTGAACTGAATTCTCAGGGCCACCATCAACCAGCTACAGGCATTCACAACTGACCTACGGAGGCAAAGGACTGGTAGACTAACACTAGCCTGTGGACCGTCTCCAAGGGGAGTCCAAAATACTTCATCTGAGGTAACTATCCTGTTGTGTCTCTCAGTATCTTTTGGTTTCAACAATGATCAAGAACAATTTTACTGAAAAACTAAACTTTTTCATATATTCTGCTGTACAAATATTGAATGTACATGTTTAAAGTTGGGAGTGTTATTCCCAATGTTGGGATCATGTGTATCATGTTATCATGTTACCATGTTACCAGTTTAATTTAATTTTAATTTAATTTAATTTTACAAAAACTCCCTGAAAGGTATCCAACTCCTGATGGGGCATCTGGTCTTTCCCAGCAGGGATAAGCCAGAGGTTCCCAGAGTGGACCCTTGAGGGAGTTTCAGGGGGTTCCAGGGGGTCACCAGCAAAATGAGGAATAGTCGATCACTATAATTTCACTAGACGTTAGCACATGTATGGAGAATGTATAAGAGTGACTATTCTGGTCAGCGATTTCATTCTCTCCACTGTTATCTACCTACCACAGGACAGACTTGAAAGCCTCTATTAAATTATTGTTCAAATCATTGTAAATCATTGTTATTAATTAAATGAACAATAATCCTCTCAGATGGGAGTCCTTGGGATAAAATGTTATCAAATTGGGGTCCATAAGTAAAGCTTATCTGTTTGAGGGTCCTTGTCATGAAAATGTTTGGCAGCCCCTGGGACAAGCTATATGATTGATCTGTTGGAGAGAGGGTTTGATTCACAGTATTGGTATATGCTGGACATTGAGAGCTGTAACAAATAGATGACACAGGTCCTCCTGGCCCACTCTACAAGCCTCCATGAAAGCTGCTTGTGTTCAGAGTCTCCTCATGTTTTTCTGAGATAATCCACTCACCCCACAAGGCGTAGCTCGACACCCACAGCTGTGTCAAAGAAAGCCATTCTCTCTGGTCCTCACTGGATTCCACTAGCCATGGGCCTCCCAGCCTGTTTCCAAATATTTATGATAAATATATGCTCCGTGAGCATTTTGAAACTTACTAATGCTATGATAATTCTTGTAAGTTGTAATCAAGTAATGAATTGTTCATATTTATTGCTTTTGCACTACTCTTTATGTGGTGGGAAAATGTATTTAAATGGATTCTATTCATTTTGTCTTTTTTTGTATTTCAGGACACCTGCCCTTGTCTGCCTCGGGCTGACCTCAACAAGCCCCTCACCCAAAGACAGAGGGTCCAATAGTGGAACAAGATATTACCAATTGTGTAGACGGTCTTGACCTCATCACGTCTGTTTTGGGGACTATATCTGGGCCTTGTGTGACAAAGAAAGACTGATATATAACCAAGACGAACCCAACTGATTCAAACAACACCTTTTGCCATGGCAACCACGGGCATGCAGTTGCTAGGCCTAATCATGTCCCTCGTGGGCTGGGTGTGCGGGGCATTAGTGTGTGCCATCCCCCTGTGGCGTGTCACTGCCTTCATCGGTAACAACATAGTGACGGCTCAGATCATCTGGGAGGGCCTTTGGATGACTTGCATTGTGCAGAGCACAGGTCAGATCCAATGTAAAGTGTATGACAGCATGCTGGCCCTGCCCAGCGACATGCAGGCTGCCAGGGGCCTGACAGTGCTCTCTATCCTGCTCTGTGGCCTGGCTCTGGCTCTGGGTGTTGTAGGAGTCAAGTGCACCAAGTGCATTGGTGTAAACAGCCTCAAAGCCCGCATTGCTCGCATCTCTGGTGCCCTCTTTGCCATCGCAGGGTTTCTCTACCTTGTGCCCATCTGCTGGACTGCCCACTCCATCATCAGGGATTTCTATGACCCACACGTGGCAGCTCCACACAAGCGTGAGCTCGGTCCGGCCCTGTACATCGGCTGGGGGGGATCTGCCTTGCTCCTTATTGGGGGATCTCTGCTCTATGCTGGGTCAAGTCCCCCGGGCATGCCAGGCTCTCCCACCTTCAGCAGCGGAGACAGCAGTCCCCGCAGGGCACCTGCCTCACAAGTTAAAGGTTACGTCTAAGCTCCCAAAATGCCTGAAGTCCCACAAATCCACCCCAACCGATGACAAACCTATTTCTTCCTCTCGCGATATTCCTCCTTTTAATTATTTGATATTTAATGTTATTCCATTTTGATTTTTTCTTTGAAAAGCCGCAGGAGGCTTTTTAGGGAAATTTGAACTCATTTTGTTATTTCATACCCTATGTCCTCCGATAACCTTTTTTTCTCTGTTTGTCAGTGTAAAATACAATAAACTTTTTGATCTTCCAATTCCGCCACTGAGGAGAATGGTGTGTGTTCACATTTTTTTAATATATACTCTACTACAACTCTTAAAAGTTTGATTACTTTCAAGAATATGTGTTTTACTGAGCGATATGGTCAAAAGAGCAGTTCTTTGTTTATGAGTGGTGCTAAATATAACAACACAATAGAACAATGGGGGTGTGTGTACTTTGTGTGTAGTGCCATACTATTGGTGTGTGTGTGTGTGTGTGTGTGTGTGTGTGTGTGTGTGTGTGTGTGTGTGTGTGTGTGTGAGAATTTTCTTTCACCCAACGAGTAGTCCTGCATCTCCTATCTTCATTTTCTTATCTCTGCTACCCAGCACTTGTCTCAAAATATTAAAAACCTGGTATCCTTCCATGGATTAACACTGACAGGGCCAGTAGAACACCGTTGGTCGCCTACGTCTCAATTTCAGAATGATAATTGAAGGAAATGCAAAGTTTCTATAATATTTCCCAGGTCAAATCAGTACAATATTAAATGAGAAAAACAGATCAACATTCAAAATGTGTGTGTGGTGTGTGTGTGTGTGTGTATCTATCTCTGTCTGGTGTGTAAGCATGTAATGTGGGATGTATGAAAGCATATCTTTATTCATGAGACATTGTTCCTTCAGATTATGTGCTCCATTACTTTAAATGCCCATTCATGGAGTCTTATAAAAACTACTCCAGTGAATTAATATTAACCATCAAGAGCCTTGTGTTCCAGGGACATGTTGAAATGCCGTTTCATTTCCAAGTTAAATTTTTTGAAACTGTACACTGGTGCCTGCTTTGCATCTGCTGTAAACAGTAAATAGGCCCATAATGGTGAGAGCATACTTGGCTCCCTGCCTTTTTTCACTGTCTATCCATAGCAGCTGAGGGCAGAGCAACACAATGCCACTTTATAGAGCATTAGAGCACCACTATAACAATGGCCACCAGTGTCCCAAGTACCAGGTAGTGACTCATATGTGACCTAAGTAGGCCTATACCAATGTTAGTAGTAGAGTAATGCCGTGAATACAGTAAGGCGGTTTGTACTGTTTCACTGTACAATTGTAATGAGGAATGTACAGAGCAAGACAAGTGTACTACTAGGTAATACATAAGCAGTGCAGCGTCTTGAAATTGCTTTAAATAGGGTTTATGTACTAAGCATGTAACATGACCCTAATAGCAGTTCATCAAACAGATTAGATCAGTTTGCAGGTGTAACAATGAAAATATTTACTGTATAACTGCACAAAACATTCCACTATAGAGCTTTCTTCAGCAAAGAATAGGAAGTTATTATTAATGTACTTTATTGATCCCCATACAGAAATTACCTTTTGACTTACCCCCTCCACAGGGAGGTCAAAGGCCAGGGTCAGCTAGAGAACATCACCTCTGGAGCTCGAAGGGATTCAGTGTCTTGCTCAAAGACACTTCAGCAGGGCTGATGCTTGCCGACTGAGGAGCTTGTACCCTTGGTTCTCCAGTCGAAGGAGGGTCTCTCTAACAACTAGGCCACTCTGCTGCCAAGCTGGATCTTATGTGAGTCACAAGACATTTTAAAGGTGGGAAACCAAACTGAGTGTTTATGGGATATATTTTTCCTCCTGTCAGAATTCATAATTATCATTTGCAAATACAAATGAATACATATTTAAAAATTATGAAGTGATGAAATGTTACTTGCTGACACAGCAAGTAACAGTGGTTCCCAAAGTGTGACCCAGGTACCATCAGCAGTCTTTGAAAGGGTTTCAAGAGGTCCCTAACAAGTTTTTTTTATTATTTTGTTGTCATTTTCTGACGTCTTAATGGGTGTCAGATCTTTTCTATGAATACTGCCAAAAGTATTTTTTAAAAGTCACGTTGCCAGTACACTCATCATTAGCTAGAGGGGGCAAAATCTCAAACATTCTGGCTGGTTCTTTCCACACCGGAAGTAGGAAGTAGGAAGAATTGTACAGCTGTGGCGAACAGAAGCTAACAAGCTAACCTCAGCAGTGAAAATAACAGCCTCGGTCGACCAAATAACACGTCTCGTCAGCTAGTTTAAGACTTTGAATCTAATATGGGGAAAGGTGGAGGTACATTTGAAAGGCTTATGGGTAAGATACAAATATAATTGTCGGTCTTATTAGTGTATTGATTATCAATCAAAGTGCGATGTTTTTCAACGTATTGTTTTGACAGACGCTTGGGCTGTGGCTCCCAGGCCAGCTACTTTTAGCCTGCTAGCTACAGCTGCCTATTTGCTACCATTGTTTGGAGGCCCAAGTTAGCTAACTACATTTAGCAGACTGGCCGAGGAGCGAATTCACTCTTGTTTGTCGTTCATTTTAATCACAGTGTATCTAGCGTTGCACCGGCTTTATCCTCATGTTAAAGCTGTAATATTTGGCTAAGCCAATATAAACTTGCATTAAAACTCTGTTGTTAATTGCTAGGTGGGCGAAGAGTTTACGTTATTTCACACCAACAGTGCTAGTAGTATGACATGGTTGTGTTGTCCAAAGAAAACCAGGCAACTAAGGAAAACGTTGTTCTTTAACAAGACACTGATGTGTTTTAGCGCTGTCTTTGGTGTGTAGCTTCTTTAGGAGTCGCTAGTTAACTGTTAACAGGTTGATTCACTGCTCGACGGATGTGGTAACGTTAAGCTAGCTTTAACTAACGGTACTAATGTTCCCTGCTGCGTACATTCGAGATATCGAGGAGCGTCCACTTGATTAAAAATCTTTGAACAAGTAGCAATTAGCAAAGCTAGTTGGCTAGCTATTACTAAATAAACACTGTCCTATGAGCTTATAGCAAGTTTCTCCTCCACTGGGCCTAGTTGGTTTCATAAATCATGTCTTGAAAACTGACACTAGACAATATTGCTCAGAAGAAAAGTTAGACGCTGACAGAAAATGATTTCGTATCATGTTTAGCTGCAGCTAACAGGTCAACCTTAGTGTATGATTATTTTCAAAGAACTTGGATCCACCTCAGTCATTTCTCAGTCATAACGAAAACAACTGTCTGTTTTTATGCTACAGTAACAGAAAACAGTAGCATGTCTTATAGTGTGAGGGGTAAGTAATAGTTGTATGGGGATTAAGAACCCAGGCCTACTGCACACTAAGAGAAAGACACAAACCTAAGCTATATATATCACATTAGGTCAACATGCTTTTCGTGAAGCTAGTCACAGAACTAAAGTTAGAACAGGAGGTAGATTATCTAGTATGCTGTAATAGATGTGTGTAGCTTTCAGTGGATATTGGACTGATGTTTACCTGAGTTTACCTTTAAGATACTGCTGTTTTTCACACAACTACTGCAGATAAAGCCACCAGTCAGCTGTTGCTGGAAACAGACTGGGAATCTATCCTGCAGATCTGTGATCTAATTCGCCAAGGAGACACACAGTAAGTGATCATGCTCACTTCTCTCTACACTCATGTCCCTAGCTGTTGAGGTTGAAAAAAGTCTAATATTTTTTTCTAAATAAAATTGTTGCTTTAGGAAACCCTGGGCTATAACCCATTGTAATTCTGACCTGAGCTTATTCAGACCATTTTTTTTGTTTGTTTCTGCAGAGCAAAATATGCAATTGGAGCCATTAAGAAGAAGCTGAATGACAAAAACCCACATGTGGCCCTCTATGCACTTGAGGTAGGATAGGCATACAGTGGAAAATAATCTGACAAACTATGCCACAGCTCTTGACATAGATACTTATAAGGAACTGCATGCCTACACTTGATAATCTTGTTATTATTCTGAAATTTTCTTTCTGCTTCAACAATGGGATCCTTTGTCACAATAACATTAACCTCTCATTGGGAGCAGGCTACTGTAAGCCTGTACTATGGATGTCGTCATAGGTGTAGTGGAAATTAATGTGCCATCATCCTCCAGGTCTTGGAGTCGGTAGTGAAGAATTGTGGCCAGACAGTCCATGATGAGGTGGCCAGTAAACAAACCATGGAGGAACTGAAGGATCTTCTTAAGGTTACCTTGGCTTTATTTATCGCTGTACAGCCCATTTCCTACTCTATTCAACTTCTGGTGTAATGTCCTTTATCCTCCAAAGTCACAACCACAAGTTTGCATAAGTTTTGACCTTTGACCTTGACATTTCATGTTAAGTTAAGGAGCAATATCGACCTGAATGGTAGAAGCATTTATACAAGCTGGACATTCAGCTAACATTATTCCCTGCCCTCCTAGAACATAGTAACAAGCTAAAAAATGCATGCATGTATTAATGTTTTCTGTGTTTCACATTTCTGGGTCATTTGTCTGACCTTATTTTGGCTAGAAGCCTTATCTTTCCAACCCTCGCTCTTGACCATTTATTGCTGCTGTCAGGCAGCTGGCTGCGTCACAGTATGAGCTAGCAATATTTTATTGGATCCTCACTTTATCATGTGACACAGGCTCACAACGTTCATGCTGGTTTTGACTTCCTGGTGATGTCATTTCTGGTCACATGCTGTTGTTTTTTTTTGTTTTTTTTGGTCAGACCAAAGCAAGGGACTTCCCACCTCATTTCATCTCACTTAGAGAGAAGAAAACGCTGTATAATTCAACAGCTCAGCCTTACATATGTATGATAGGTCAGAAATGTGCACATAAAAGGACTTGTCCATTGAGGAGTAAAGAGGCGCTGTGCGTTCATTAGGTTGTGCTAATTTACCCCCAGAAGCAGACAGAACCTAACGTCAGAAATAAGATCCTGTACCTGATCCAGGCCTGGGCCCACGCCTTCCGCAATGAGCCCAAGTACAAGGTGGTCCAAGACACTTACCAGATCATGAAGGTGGAAGGTAAGTGACTTTTGAAAAAAGACCCAGAATTATGTGAATGTGTTTGTTTTCTCTATTTCTAACGGTCTGTTATTTACTGTCAAGCCAGCCTGCACTGGAGGTCTAGTGGTCTCTGAAGGGATAATGACCCAGTTACACATTTCCTTTATTAGCTTTATTTGTCAAGAAGAAGAAGTGTTACTTTTAGGCAATCAAATAAAGACTTTGACTTTTTAAATCAGCTATTCAGGTAAAATATTAAAATTCCATTGTGGATACAATGACAAATACTGATCCTAGAAATGTCAGTATACATTGTGGAAAAGTGTATGAAGTCTGTGCATTATGTTACATACCCATTACACATTAATAAGCATAACCTACTGTTCTTTTCTTTTCTCACAGGTCATGTGTTCCCTGAGTTTAAGGAGAGCGATGCAATGTTTGCAGCTGAGAGAGTAAGATATTTCCTCTTGTATCACTGAAATCGAGTGAGGTGTATTAATTGGGTAATGTCTGTAGTGATATGTCATGTCTCTGTGCCTTATCCAGGCCCCGGACTGGGTTGATGCTGAGGAGTGCCACCGGTGCAGAGTTCAATTTGGTGTCATGACAAGAAAGGTGGGCTAGCCTTTCATGAAAGTAGGCTACTGGCAGACGGCTTATGGTTTCCTTTATTGAGTAACATAGCTGTGTATGCAGTATCTGTCTGGTTTTAGTGCATGTGTATTTGACCTTGTTTTCTGTTTTTGCTTTTCCAGCACCATTGCCGAGCCTGTGGCCAGATTTTCTGTGGCAAGTGCTCCTCTAAATACTCAACCATTCCAAAATTTGGCATTGAGAAGGAAGTGCGTGTCTGTGAGCCCTGCTTCGAGCTTCTGAACAAGTAAGTACCCAGACCTGCGAATGGAACGGTCAGCGCTAGCTTGAATTCAAGTCTGCGAGTGTAAAGTATGTTGCATCCGGATAGTACAGCTGTCCTCGGCAGTGTGAACTAGACATTTACTCTCAAATGCTTCAGTATTACATTATTGGGAATGTAGTTATACTTTGGCTTCTCACATGCTCAAAATACTGTTCTGTAGCGTCAGTATCCATTGGTTTTAGTCTGTTATCATCTGCGCTTGATGACTGTAAGGGCGTACTCAGACTTGGCCTGGTTGGCTTGAACCGTGCCGGAGCACGAGCCCTAAGAGTCCCTCGCTGCTTACTTTAGGGCTAATAATTTCATGCATTGCCTTGCCTTGGCTTTTGTCACTCAGCTAGATTATGTGTGCATTGCTTATTGGCACTTGGTACCTGAGTTTGTATGGCTGTGCTGTTGTTTTGATGTTTCAAACTGCTTTTGCTCCTGTGTTAATTCACAAGGTTGTTTGTCCTTCCTGATCCCTTTTCCTCACCAGCCACCCCTCCCTCTCTCCCCCACCTAGGAAAGCCGAGGGGAAGGCCCCAACTACAGCAACTACAGGCCCTGCTGAGCTGCCTCCGGAGTACCTGACCAGCCCACTGTCACAGCAGTCTCAGGTAATCGTCCAAGAGGTATGGCCACTCACTGTCCAGAGTCAAGAAGCTTCAAATGTACACAGCTTTTTCAAAATAAACATCAAATAAACAACAAATAAACAAGTGCATATAGTCTATACATTCCCACAACACATTCATAGTTTTGCAAGCTATAGCTAGCTTTCTATAATACCTCTTGGTAGATAAGATATGCATTTCCAAACGTACACAAGATGGGGGTCCATCTCAGAACAGCAGAGCAAGGATTAAATCATGACCCTCCCCACAGCAAAACCAAATAAGTGTGATACATACCTCATACCTCACCTCATAGCCTCATTCATCACATCTATCCATCTGTGTGGTTTTCTACTCATTGGTTCCTTTTCCCTCCCTCCTTACTTCCCTCCCTGGATTCCACCACTGCGCCCCTGTCTCACCAGATGCCCCCCAAGAGAGATGAGGCTGCACTGCAGGAGGAGGAGGAGCTACAGCTGGCAATTGCCCTATCCCAAAGCGAGGCTGAGGAGAAGGAGAGGGCGGTGGGTTTCACGGCTGAAACTTGATATATTCCATGAATATAAGGAGCAATTCATGCATGGTTGTGTCTGTATTTACAGAGGCAGAAGAACTCATACTCAGTGTATCCCAAAGCTGAGCCCACCCCAGTGACTTCCTCAGCACCACCAGTCAGCACACTCTACTCTTCCCCTGTGGTAAGACTTCTCATGGTCCCCTTCTTCCTACTAGGCCTGTGTTTTCTATATTGCAGAGGTTTTGTCATTATTTAGTATGTTAATTGAAATATGCTGTCTTTTGTCATTGAGTAATATCTACTATGTACTCTGTCCAGAACTCTTCCGCTCCGTCAGCTGAAGATGTGGACCCAGAGGTACATGTGATATATTCTCCTTCAATGTCTCAACTTTGGTATTCTAATGGAAATTCTACAGTACACTAATGATACTGGTATGAATGTGTCATCCCATTCCAGCTGGCCCGTTACCTTAACAGAACTTACTGGGAGAAGAAACAGGAAGAGGCTCGCAAGAGTCCCACCCCCTCTGCCCCTGCCCCTGTACCATTGGCTGAGCCCCTGCCGCCAATCAGTCAGCCTGTGGAAAGTCATGCCCCTGTCCAGCCAGTCAACATTGTGGAGGTATGTTAAATCTTTGTGCTCAGGGCAGGCTTCACTGTCTAGATTTCAGACATGGTATTTTCTCTGACTAGCTGAACTGGAGTGGGCATACCACAAATGACGCTCCGTGCTTCCCTGCCCTCTTGTCCCCCCCTCCAGCAGCAGTACCAGAACGGGGAGTCGGAGGAGAATCATGAGCAGTTCCTTAAGGCTCTGCAGAATGCTGTCACCACCTTCCTCAACCGCATGAAGAGCAACCACATGCGTGGGCGCAGCATCACCAATGACAGTGCCGTGCTCTCCCTCTTCCAGTCCATCAACAACATGCACCCACAACTGTTGGACATCCTGAACCAGCTGGATGAGAAGAGATGTGAGTACTAGCTGTGTGCACGCACGCATGTCTCTGTCTCTTTGTGTCTGAACTCTGAACTATCACACCCTGTGTGTTGTTGGCAGTGTACTATGAGGGGCTGCAGGACAAGCTGGCTCAGGTGCGCGATGCTCGTGCAGCCCTCAACGCCCTTCGGGACGAACACAGAGAGAAGTTGCGCCGTGCTGCAGAAGAAGCAGAGAGACAGAGGCAGATCCAGCTGGCACAAAAACTGGAGATCATGAGGCAGAAGAAACAGGTAGTGACATGAAGCCCTCCAATGAGAATACAAATATTGATATATTGTGTGTTGCCAGAATGACTGACGGTGTTTTTCTTGTGTTTTGTATTCCAGGAGTACCTGGAGATGCAAAGGCAGCTGGCCATTCAGCGTCTCCAGGAGCAGGAGAAGGAGAGGCAGATGCGTCTGGAACAGCAGAAACACACAATCCAGATGAGGGCCCAAATGCCTGCTTTCTCTCTGCCCTACGCCCAGGTACACACTGTAGATTTTCTCCTGCCACACCCATGATTCCGCTGATCTTACTAACTGCAGTGTTGCTGTGTGCTACACACTGTGTACACTGCTGTGTGCTCCACAGCAACACTCCACACTATCGCCAAGACATGGATGCTGTGGGTGTGAACCTGATAATCAAAATCAATGGCCTCACAGGACATAACGGCAGATAAATACGGAGAGAGTGGCAACAAATCTAAACTTAGCTAATGAGAATGTAACAAACTCCCTCTACAGCAGTGGTCTCCATCAGGTGCCATCAAGGCCCAAGAGTATGCAGGATAGCATTTCAACCAGTCACTACACCAGCTGATTTCACTTATTTAATATAGCTCACTAATCAGTGAAATCACCCTGTGAAATGGTTAGTTGGAATGAAGATTGGCAAATGGCAGTCGATTTGGGGAAAAAGTCGATAGTGCTCACAATTTTCTGTGGGATTAACGTAACTCTGTACATGGTGTTGTGGTCAGAGACACAGTTGATAGTGTATTTTGTTGAGCTTACAGTGCCATGGGAGGATGCAGTACATGAGGCATATAAAAGGAAAATGCTTAGGTATACTGAGTTGGTAGCAGAGGTGGAGCAACGTGGTTGGAAAACCAAGGCTATGCCCTGTGGAGGTTGGATGCTGAGGTTTTATAGCCAAGTCCACTTTAAGACTACAGGGTGAATTTGGCGTTCATGAGCAGAGCTTAAAGGCTGTAAATGACATGTCCAAAGCTGCCAGACAGAGGATCTGTCAGAAAAGGAATAACACTCACTGGGGGCATGAAACACCTGATGTAGGTAGTCTTGAGTGTTGTAGGGTGCTGGGATATTGATTTCTTAGGAGCTAGAAATGTTCGCTTTTTAGTTTGTGTTTGCTAATAGCATGGTTGTTGTGGCTGTTTATCAGTAGCGCATTTGCTGGGCATTGACCTGTTTTTATTCCAGCTTGTCAGCCTGTGTGCGCAGCATGCTATTTGACAGAGCGTGTGGTAGTAGCATAGCTGCTGGTATATTGATTGATTTGTTCACTTGTTAGCTTTAGTTGTCTGTAGCATGCTAGCTGATGTTGGTTGCTAGTAGATATCAGTTTATAACTAAGACTTATGGAATTTGGAAAGATATGAATATCATGTGATTAAGATAGGAGTTGACTAACATATGATAGTTTAGACATGGTAGCTGGTTTCTGATCTGCTGAGTGGGCTGTCTTCAAACCAGCGATTGTTGTTGTTGAGATCAGTAGTAAATTCAGAAATTATTGAGTAATTTTGGGAATTAGGGATAAACCCGGGCTTAGGTACAGGGTAGTGTAGGCAGTTTTAGTTGGGGTTGAGAGCGGGTGTGGATGGTGATTCTGCGATGCCAGAAATCACTGTTCAGCCTCCTGGAGGTGTCTTGGGCCGAAGTCAATGAAACATCTGTGATGGGAGGAGACCACTTGATAAGTCCAGTGACAAACCTGCATACTCACACTCAGCCATGTAGCATTGAGATTAGGTGGCTAGTGAATGATGCTGTCTGTCTGGTGGTCCTGTAGATATATGATGGTGTAGCCTGATGTCACCATTAGTCACCATTTGTGGGTTAGTGCATCATTTTTTCTGACATCTTGATTTGGGCTCCTGTGTGAATGCTCACCCTGGATTATGGCACAAGGGATTATAATTTGTAACAGATAACAAATGCTGTGTATTGATAGCTGTTTGAGAGCCACTGTTCTACAGCATTGATTGAAGAAGAGGACATCTTAGTAGTCATGTTGTTTTGCCATTTAAATTAAACAGTTGCTTGTGTATCTGTGATTTAGATGGAACTGATTCTGTGATCAGAGGACACACGTTACATACAGTTTAAAGGACTCATCATTTGATCATAGCGTCGTCATTGTAGAGTATATTGAAATACTCTTTTCAGATGGAGTCTTTTTGAATTGATGCTTTATATTTATTAGCTGTATGTGCTGTGGTGCAGATGCAGTCCTTGCCCCCCAATGTGGCAGGGGGGGTGGTGTACCAGCCTGGCGCTCCACCCAGCTACCCAGGCACCTTCAGCCCTGCCGGCTCTGTGGAGGGCTCACCTATGCACAACGTCTATATGAATCAGCCAGGGCAGACTGCACCTGGACAGTACCAGGCAATGCCCGTCTCTGCCACAGGTGAGGAGTTCGACAAGAGAGTATAGCAGGATAAACTGTTTTAAGGAAAGTTTGAAATACTGTGTTTGAAATTATCTTACATGAGTTGGAAAATATATTGTACTTGGTCACCCTAAGTCATGAAACAAAGCACCATACATTTGACATGATAATGGCATGTTTTCATTCATGTGTCTTCCCATGTGTGACCCCTCCTTACTCTAGATCCCAATATGGTTAATGCATACATGTACCAGACTGCAGGCACCAATGGGCAACCTCCTCCTCCCGGTCAGGCCCCTCCCACCACTAGTCCAGCCTACTCCAGCTACCAACCCACACCCACACAGGGCTATCAGGTGTGATCGGCTGGCCATGTAGCCCACTTTCACTCTCTGTTCACTACTTGTGTCAAACGGCCAGAGTACTGAATAATAGAGGAAGGCTATATCCTAATTCTTCTTGTCTGTATTCTGTGCAGAATGTGGTCTCCCAGGCCCAGAGTATGCCCCCCATGTCCCAGGCAGCCCCCACTAATGGTATGGGCTACATGGGCTACCAGCCGTACCCCATGCAGAACATGATGTCAGCATTGCCAGGACAGGACCCTAATATGCCTCCTCAACAGCCCTACATGCCAGGCCAGCAGCCCATGTACCAGCAGGTCAGTCATTTACTCTCTCCTTTACTAGTAATAGGCAGTTAGGCCTTTTAAAACCCTTTTTTTTGTACTTTAAGCCATATTGACAATGAACTGTGCACATTATCATTATCATTACTATCCTTATCTTTGCCTTTCTCAGCATGCATGTTACTTTAATCTCCATCCTCACTGATCTTCCTATCTCTACCTATGCATTTCTCTGTGGTAGATGGCTCCCCCTGGTGGCCCACAGCAGCAGGCGCAGCAGCAGCCTCCTCAGGCTGTCCCAGGCAGTGCAGAGGCACAGCTCATCTCCTTCGACTGAAAGCTCGCACTCTAGCCTTGACCTGCAGGGTCTAACACACTACACCCCCTCCCTCTTTCCTCCTCTGGTCTCTCCCTTTCCTCCCTGGACTCGGAGGATCCTCTCTGGAAACCTTCCACCTCGCTCTGATGTTGTGGCAATGTGAAAATATTGTGATGATGTTGCAGAACTTTTGCCCTCCTAGCCACCCCCTTTTTTCCTCACTGAAGCAGAGCATGGGGATGAGGGTTGAAGCAGCAGACCCTCTCCACCTCTTCCTTCCTCTTTCCAGCTTCTGTGTCCTCTATGTATGTAGTATTTCCTTATTAAACAAATTACTGAAGCTCAAAAATAGTCCATGGTATTAGAGTTAAAGATGAATAAGAAAATATGATACAAATTGAGGGGGAAAAAAAGACAAGACGTAACCATCTTTTGTCTCATATTTTTCTAAAGCAAAATTTGCATGTGTTTAAATTGTAATTATTTTCTGGAATGGATGTCAGTATAGCAACTCATCCTGAGACTTTGGTGGTGACTGAGGGACATCTGTATGTGCTGTTTAAGAGACTGGGTGTGTGGATGAAGAGTGATGTCTGAGGAGAGAAAGCACAGTAAAACGCTAACCCACATCTCCACCAAGTACACAATTTGACATTCCAAGTCTAGCCTCCACCGCAACGCACACACACACACACACACACACAAAGTATGGTCATTCCCTTTTGGCATTTCTTTGTAGTACACTGCTTGGACCATTGGGTGTCTCAATATAGTTTTTTTTTTGAGGTGATAAAACGCATAGCGGGGATTTTCCGTTTGGGGCGACAGTTACAAAGGTAGCCAGACAGTCGTTTTAATTTTCACTAAATATAATAGATTATAGATTATTGAAATAAAACAACTCATGACAGCATATAGATACTAAAGCCACAACCCACTATGCCCAGCATCTCTAATGGCATTCTTTGTCCCTTTTATTGAAATAACTTCTGTCACCTAACATTAAATACATCCAGACATAAATCAGCTGATAGCAAGTGAAACTTAACTGCAATTTCACCTGCAGGTGTCCAATCCCCTGTGCATTTGATTGTTACTGTGTCATAGGTAAGGTTATCAACAGAGTAAGTATAGGTGGGTGTTGTTTTCTGGGCTCTTTAGAAAGGTAATAATGCTTGGCAGGATGAACATGATGTGCCGCATGTTTGTAACATACACCCAATCAGTGACTTCTGTAACCCATAAATTGCCACCTGTGAACTTCTTTATTCCATCATACTGATCTGTCTGACTTTAAAGTAATTTTAAGATTATATTTAATAAATATCTTGTTCTTATTGTCCACTTGCTTCATCCTGTTTGTTTAATTACCCTCCGACTGGATGTGTAAATAAAGAGGCATACTGGACAACGACAACCTTTATTCATGTTAATACAATGTTTACATCATGTTATACATGTTTCTATGTGGACATGAGTGTTTGATTCCTCTAGTCCTATTACAACTGTAAAAGCCGAAACATGTTTATGAGTCAAGTGATGTAATATGTTTTCACATTTCGCTTACAGTTGGGAGTTGGACAAAAAAAACCCACAATGAACACAATTTGTTTTTTAAGTCCCTGCCAAGACATTAAATTCAGTTTCATTTCATTTTGGCTTCTTCAAAGTTTTCGGAAGATTAGGCATTTGTTGTATTCTTCCATCTCAATCTGGAAATGAAACATTGTTGAATTAAACAAAAGTATATTGTAACTACTTCACTACCAAGCACCTGCTGATGGACTCACCATTCTCTCCATACGCATCCCATTCCTATAGGCTAGCTGTCTCAGCACATCTACGTCTGGAAGGCCCCACTCTGGATTCCTGTGTGATTGAAGTATAGAGGTTACTGTCTTTACATCCTCCCGAGACAGCTGTGGAGACCAGACACATTGTTCTGTCGTGTATTAGTGATTGTGAATGCCACACTCACATCCTTTGTAGCTCTGCATCCAGGTCTTCGTTACAGCTTGGTGTAATGATGCCATTGATGGCATATGCCTGGAAATTAGTTTGTGATGTTATTGGAAGATTACTTATTGGAACTGTTTCATAGTGTCACAATTTCCTCTTGTTATATAACTGCAATATATGTGTGCATTAATAAACTTGAGACAAGGCACATACCCCATATGTTATCAAAAGGCCATTTTGCTGGAGGATCTGACCTGCACCGCTGAAAACACCCTTGGGATACAATCAAAAAACTAAAAATGAAACACATAATAACTTGACTATCTAAACAAATAATTTAAGGAGATGCATTCATTATTGTATGGAACCTGGTTTCACAAATAATCCATGCAGCATTATAGCATTTATTTGCTTCAGCATAGCAATTTAATCGAGCAATTTATCTCGTTAGTTGTATTTTCAAAATGACCAAGTGTCTACCTCTGCCGTTTGGAAAGAGCTGTATTGCAGTAAGTTGATTGCAATGACAACATCACAAGAGCTGCGAGGAAGGCCTGCCCAATTCTCCCAGGGCTCACTAGCATCCAGGTGCACAGGCTGCCGAACAGTCTTCACTTTAGTTGCACCAATGTAGGCCTTGATACTGTAAGAGAATCGTGCAGATTTAACCTCACATTCATCTAAAATGTATACTCTGCAAACCACTTGTTGGTATTATTCATGAACTATTGTATAAACTGGTAAATGCACATCCTGTAAATGAATACAAACTTAGTGTCAAATAATAGACAGTATTGGTGCTGTGTGGCCATTCTTTTGGATCATTAAATAATTGTTGAATGTCTGACCAACATTAGAGAGCTTTGTGATCAAAAACGTCTCTTACAAGATCAGACAAGAGGTTGCAGTGCACCCACCTGTCACAAGACTCCTTTGTGATGTCTGACGGCTGCCAGGTGATAAAGGACATCTTCTGGGCAAAACGTATGACATGCTGCCCGGTTCCAGAGCCCAGCTCTAAGGCAAACAGCTCCCTGTGGGACTGGGCCTCCAGCACATCCTCCAGCACTGAACACAGACCCGCCCAGTTCCTCTCTGCTAGAGGAGACACCAGCATGGTCTGGAGGAGGAGAGAGGGAGAAAGAAATGTAACCATGGCTGTCTTGCCAGGGTACTCATAAGAAATATTAGACCGAGAGGTTGTTTGACCAGTTTGAGTTTTGTTTCCTTCCCGTAGAATCCAACATACCTTCTCTATGCCAGGTTGACAGAAGCTAGGGAAATGACATATTGGTGGTGGCTGGGTGGTGGCAGATGACAAGAACAGCAGATGGGTGCAGAGATTACCTGTTTAAGAGGATTCCCATTGTGCTCCACCCCGAAGACAGCACTGGCACTGGTAGAACACACACACACACACACACACACACACACACATACAGAGAGAGAGAGAGAGAGAGAGAGAGAGAGAGAGAGAGAGAGAGAGATGAGAA
>CABFOQ010023005.1:29737-53939 GCA_900660455.1 Gephyroberyx darwinii
CTGCTACTGCACTACCACTTAACCCCAGACAGACAGACAGGCAGAGAGACAGAGAGAGAGAGAGAGAGAGAGAGAGAGAGAGAGAGAGAGAGAGAGAGATCAACTTCCAGTTTTTGATTTTAGTTGACATTGGTTCTAAATTACTTGTGTTAGAATCATATTATATATATTAATGCATGATACGTGGTATAAAGTATCACATAAAATTCATTCACAACAACCAACACGAGTAGTTTCTTGTTCACAACTTGTACAGTTTCAGTCAATTACTGTGTATGATTGTGCTTTGTCAATAAAGTTTCTGTCAATAAAGTTGCCGCTGCTTTTTCATTTCACGTAATGCATTGTGGGTAGGTCAGGAGTAGAGTGGAGGACGCCATGTGCTTTTGATGCAGAGGGGCTGAACGCTTGACTGGCAGTGATTGTGTGTGTTCACAGGGACAGCAGGACCGACGGTACCCGCTAGCATGTACTGCACTAGACGTTGCATCCGGACCGCGTTGCGGGTCGCAGCAAACACGCACCGGTACGTAACATTAGCTGACCGGGGAACACGCACGTAACGCCGGGTGGGCGACGGTGTACAACAGTGTCCAGTGGGTGAAAGTCTATGCTAGGCTATATGCTTCTTCAAGGGCAGAGAACCGATAACTGTTAGCGTTTTCGGTTCGAAAAAACAGCTTTTGTTCCTCTAGCGCGGATACAAATGGAGATGTTGTCTTTTGTCTGCAGTTATTATGGACTATTTTGTTTGCTAGCTATCTGTTATCTAGGTTAGCTGACGTTAGCTAGCTAGCCGGCAGCAAATGTACCTTGGCAGGTACACCACGTACCAGTTGTTGCTTTCGGCGAAACACATTAGTCTAATGACGCAATTTGCCCATGTCCTTAGCTTGTTTGAAAGAAGTGAAGCCATAGACTATATCTCTCCCCGTGCCCTCCCTCAAGCAAGATGTGCTTGAGACAGCCAAGGTCATGCACATCTAACTGGATATGTAGTGTGCCCGTGTAGAGCAAACATTGTCACCTCCATCTGCACCAAGAGCTTCTCTCACACATGAACTGAACAATTCAGGGGTCATAAAGTTGATCCTACTGGTAAAATGTTACCAGGAAGTAACTTTATGATGTTTGATATTGGTGCAGTAATAGCTGCAAAGTGTACAGTACCTCATGCCATCACAATTCATTGCCAATGCACGCATCTTTATTTCCCAGGCAAGAACTTCAGCGGCAGACGCCAGCGCTGTGTGCAGTCAGACTCCTGAAGACCAGTCCATCCAGGCACTCTGATGCCATCGCGGCCCCTGCACTAGATGGAGCACCCAAACAGTATTCCCCCAAAATTCAACAGCTCGTCAGCGACATAGCCAGTCTCACCTTATTAGAGGTGTCGGACCTCAATGAGCTCCTCAAGGTATGGGGAAAAATTGTGAAATATGTACCGCAGAACTGAATCTGTTCCACATTGAGTATTGTGTGTGATATACACAATACTCAATCAACGTCTTGTTAAATTATACCCTCTTTTGTCTTGGTCATAGAAAACGCTCAACATTCAAGATGTTGGAATGATGCCTATGGGTGCCATGGCATCAGCTGCACCTGCAGCTCAGGTGAGAATTATTTTGCTGACTGGCTTTTGACTTTCAAAGAATATACAGTAAGATTTTCATTTAAATGTTGAAATTTCAGTCAGCTTTTTGCAGCTTTTGAAGCTATAAAACTATAAAAGGACTTGCTCAGTGCAGAATGTATTTGTATGTATGTTGATTGTACAATACATCTTCTGAATGTTCAGCTGTTGAACAATTCATGTGAAACTTCCAACTCTTCATGACTAGCAGCTAATGCTTGTTGCAATATATTTTATATAACTGGAAAACATTGCTGATTCTCATCCCTTGTGTAATTAGGCCACAGAAGAAGATGAGGCACCAGTCAAGAAAGAGAAGACTCATTTCACAGTAAAACTAACAGAACTGAAAGCAGCTGAGAAAGTCAAACTTATAAAAGAAGTGAAGAACTGCATCCAAGGCTTGAACCTGGTGCAGGTACGTCTCGTCATTGATGCTGTATCTAGCTTCATAGTGTTAAAAGTAACGGACACAGTAAAAATGATTTACTGTAGTTTAAATTATGAACTGTCTCGTTTTACATCATGAATTAGGGCTGGGCAATTAACCGAAAATGTGTTGAAACCGACATTTAGAACCTCTCACCGACTTAATCTTGCTCATGTCTGTTAATTCGGTTAATACTTTCCCCAATGCATGTGTTCATGAACTGTCCCCTTAAAAAAAAATACATCATGTTCACTCACGTGCCTCCGCCCCGTCCAACTAACGCCGGGTTCAGACGTGGCGGGGAGCTCCACGGCCGGCTCACGCTCTGCAGCGATTTGGCGCCTCTGGTCTATTTTTGCCACGAGCGAATGTGTCAAGCCGGGCAGGAAGTCAGACACAGGAACAGCATAGAGCATCTGGTCAATTTTCAAAATAAAAGACCCTGCATAAAATAATCGCTCATTAATCGTAATCGAGGTAAAAGTTTGAAATAATCGTGATATTGATTTGAAGTCATACCGCCCACCCTATCATGAATGTTACTTTATCAATAAGATCTATCCAAAGGAGTGGGACCCCACAGCCTACTCCTCCAGGTTGGGTCACCTCACTAACTCTTGTCTCTCTCGCCTCACCCAGGCTAAAAAACTGGTCGAGTCCCTTCCCCAGGAGATCCGGGCCAACGTGTCCAAAGAAGAGGCAGAGAAATTGAAAGCAGCCCTGGAGGCAGCAGGTGGCACTGTGGTGCTAGAGTAGACCCGCCCCCTCCTCCATCCACAGTTTGGCTGCTCATACACTTATTCCTTCGTTTCTTTTTTACACAACAAAGAAGAAAGGAGCCCAGGGGGAAAAGAAACTAAGAAATGCCTTCTGATGTTACTACTTGCTCTATTGGTGTCAGGTGGGGCGGTGCAAGTCAGACTGAACTTTCCAGGCACCTAGCCTGAACAAATGGCCGCCCCACTGTCTGCTTGTCCATTTGTCCGCTCATCTGTTTGTCTGAATTGTTGTGTAGCCGATGAGCTACAGCCATCCTGGCCCTCGGTGCCAAGTAAGTCAGTTGGTCATTCTGTCTGTGTGTATCTTAACTTTACACAGGAGTCAAGATCTGGCTGTAGGGGCATCATTACCCATGCCTGTATTGAAATAAACACAAAATCTAGTACTGGAGATGACAGGAGTCTTTATATTAATAGGATTGTTGGTAATGTGATTAAAGTTGAGATCTGTATTTTTCCTGTTTTAATGTGTATCTTGCTTTCATGTGGTTGAGGCAAAGTATTGAATGAAAGTAAGAATCTAAATTTAATGATTTGAGTGAGTGATCCTCTTATGCTGAAGTGTTTGTGTTCCCTTGAGTATGCCATCATGTGGTACAGACTGAGAATCAATTCATAGCAAATGTTCAAGGAAACGCTCAACAATTCAGCCTTCAAAGTATACTGCTTTACTGCTGCTGACCACTAGAGGGCATAAGATCTCTTTTTGTTACCACATGAAGGGGGAAGTCTGAATCAAACAAGATGTATTCAGTACCAAATGCTACAAGAGCTTAGTGTCTGAGAGCCATGATCTGATATTTGAGACCTAATGTCCTTAAAATACTGCTTGGGGATATCAAGGAATCAAAGGGCAGTCTGGGGCCTAATGTGGAGTTATTGGGGGGCGGGGCTTGATATGCAAAGGTTTGGGATGCCCTGGTTTCAGTCATCTGTTGCTGTTGGAGCTAATCTAGCTATAGGGGTCTATATTTGTCACTATAACTACCTGCAGAAGCCAGGAAGTATTTACTAATCTACCATCCCAGTCAATATGTTCATGTGGGCGCCATAAGGGTTTAATGTGATCTTCATGGCCTTCATTGCCTGTGCATCACTCGCCAATGCCCACTTGGTGGCATTGGCAAGTGATGCACAGGCAATAACCAATAATCAAAATGCATCATATCTCTAACATCTGGATCACACCATAGTACAATAAGGTAGCAGCAGCATGACCTTTGTGGGATAATCACCTGGGTCACAGCTGGGCAAACCCACATGGGATAGTTACGTGGGGCCTTTAGTGACGATCATGAACTCAAAATGAGCATAACTGGGTTACGTATTGGTTAATGTATTGGTTACAGAGATTGATAAACCCATGTGGGCTAAAACTATAACCATGTTTAATCTGAGTTCATCATGGGCAATGTAGGCCAAATATATAGGAATTGTCTGCCTTTTTTTCTGATCTGGACATACAGTATTTCTGCACATTCTCTGCATGAATCAGCACGATACATTCTGTGTAGGTATGTAGGTATTCAATATAACCATTTCTTAGTACATACAATATCTCTAGCCAGAGTTTTGAAAAGGCAACAGCAAGCAATGTATATATCCAAATTGGTCCGCTCTGTTCATGTTACCTGGCTCTGTAAGTGAATATACTGACAGGCTGTATAGTATAGGGAATGAGGACTTGGTTGGAAGTCCTTTGAAGTCAGTACCATGCAAGAGTTCAACATGTCAAGGTAGCAAGGGTACCGTAAGGGGGGGATACCATGAATGATTCAGTGGGCCCCCAGAGCTGCTAGGGCCCTGTAACATGCCAGGGATTGTAGATTTCTATTGTGTAATGGTGGGGGGACTTTTTTCAGGAGGCCCAAGATTCCTAGCAGTGTCCCTGCCTGTGACACATTTCATGACGGACAGCCTATTTTCACATAATTTAAGCCACAACCATGGTCCTAAAATTATTATTAGGTCTACTTTTATTGCAATGAATGTTAATTCTATTTGAATACTTAAGTCAGTAAAGTTTGCAGTTAAATGGAAATGGAAATGTAATGTAACAAGTAGCAAGTAAATGAAATGAGCCACGAGTAAAGGAATATTTTTGAGTAACGAGCCCAACATTGTTTTTTGCCACCACCAGCTGCTGTCAGACACATGAGCTCCTTGTACCCTGTGGTCATGGTCACATGAACAGAGAGCGACATATCCAAGTAAAACTTCTACAGATTCTGCTCAGTGCACTCCCCAGTGTGGAACATCAAGGTTTCCCCATCTACCTGACAATGACAAAGCAGTTTCAAGATTTTGAAAACACCACCTGAAGAGTTGATGGAGTTATTTGTGGAAGTGAAGAAGCACATACATTTCTGGGAATTGATGAGATGCCTGTTTACATGGTGTCAAGGACAAGCTGCAATGGATAGAAGTCACTCTGTAAACAAAGACACACCAAATATCTCAGCGAGAAAACTGTCAAACCTCTGCTCAAGGTTCCTTGGCTGGATGTCCGATGAAAGGAGCTCTCCCCAAACCCTTCCTAGAGCATTGCAAGGCAGCCACGGTGAGGTACGTCCATTACCTGGATGACGAGAAAAAGAAAGTGGAGTCTGTAAATGAGAATAGAAAGCAACTCAAAGATCAAACAGCACAGTAACAGGCACTTAGATAGCATCAATGTAATGCAAACTAAAGCCGATGAAAAGGAGGAAAAGAAACAGGATTTCACGCTCTTAGCAAGGTCAGAAGCTTACATTGGAGTGGTGTGGAAAAGAAACAAGGTGACTGTTCTTGAGACCTGAGAGAAAACGTGAAAAGACTATAAAAGTGCATCCATTTGCATCCACATAAAAGGAGGTGAAGCATACCAAGAGATTAATTTAAAATCCTTGAGTCCAGATTAGTGACAGTCTCTGCCTTTAGATGCCGGGGCAGCTTTGTGCCTTGGCTGCTTGTGTTGAGACAGTAACCCGGTCCACTGCAGACTAAATCAAATTAAGTCAGATTTATTTACAAGTGTGTTTTTACTTAAAGCTCTCCGGAGGTAGTTATCTTTAATTTAGCTTCTTTTATTCAGACAAATTTCAAACAAGTGAAATTAGATTCAGTCTGTGTAGGCAAGATAAAAGAAACACCGTAGGGGCCAATCAAACATTTCACCCCGAGAGCGAAATCCAAACATGCGAACACAGAATAAAAAATTAGGACACTGATCTCAAACAGAAAAGGGGAGCTGCTGAGAGGCCAACAGTAGAAGACTGGTGTTGTACTGGTTGTACTGGTTGTACTGGTTAGCTCCCAGGAGTGAATGTGTGAAACTGTACAAATGCAAAGCGGGTGTTTCTGAAAAGGTTTGAAAAAGTGTGTTCAGTCAATTCTGTGGATAGATAGATAGATAGATAGATAGATAGATAGATAGATAGATAGATAGTTCCTTCACTGTTGCCCCCAGCAAAGCTTCACTGAGTATTGGGTCACATCATGCCGTGGCTCAGGCTTGGAGTGGGTATCCAGTTACTGTTTCTATCATCTGTCCTGACTCCCCTCCCTTTCAGACCACCTCTTAGTCAGCACACAGTACCGTGCCAAGCTCCCCATTCATACCAGTAGGCAACTTGCTAACAGTAGTACAGAGTGAGAGTGAGAGCGTTGAAAATGCTAACACACTAACCTTGAGCAAATGACCCCTTGTCTGACCCTTAGCCTGAATGGTATGACAGGAAGGCCATCTCAATGACCTGGAGGTCTGTACCTTGAGCTGCCTACTCCCTTTTTGACAACTGACATAACACATTGACAAAATTATAGCAGTACTTAGCTGACTTACTATTTTTATATTAGTCACGTACACTTCCTCCCAGAAACCAGCTGCCCCCCTTTTTTGGCACAGTGAGATGGAGTAATGAAGGAGACTCCTTACTCACACCATCGGAGAAGCTCAGCCATATGGCAACTGGAAATGCCCAGCTCCTGTTAGGGATCGCTAAATAGATTTTTATGGACACTTTAAGGACACTTTTATTGTGTTTATCCATTGTGCATTTGATATGAAGAATGGCGACCCATGACCAGCAGCGTTGAGGGACGTGGGTGAGGAAAGCAACCATGACCAAGGTTGTCTCAAGAGTCCCAACAACCTCTGAGACGTCGACACCAAGCCATCTGCCCTGTGGATTGTCTGGTTGATGTAGTCAATATGCAGGAGAAACGCATTTCTCGTTGGTATTTTGGTGGCCTCTCCTCCAGCGCAGCAGCCTGTTTAACACACCCGCTGGATTTGATCAAGGTAAAAGATAAAGCTGACTGGATTTCTGATTTATTTATCACCCTAGTAAACTTAGAATTTAAGCTATTGTCAGGCTGCAATTTACACACGATCCAGTAAGAGCCTGCTTGGTATTGCATGTATGCACATGTGCCTTAGGCTTGTACTGGGGAAAATGTTCAAAAAACAATGTTCAAAAAGCTTTTGAGGTTTATCTTATTTTCTTTCTGAGATTGAATTCCAGAGCGGCTTGCGGTTGCATGGCAACAAAACCACTTCAGCCCGCTTCAATCAGTTGATAAGTCACTTTTTACTGCACTTTTTTTGCACTTTGCATTGCTTTGACTAAGAGCAACTTGTAAACTGAAGCTTGGAGAGTGAATGAGCCTCTTTGCTGCTCCTATGTGAACATTTCTAGGTGCACTTACAGACACAGCAGGAGGTGAGGATGAGGATGATGAGGATGACTGTTAACGTGGTGAGGAGAGAGGGATATCTGGCACTCTACAGTGGCCTCAGTGCCTCCCTCTGTCGGCAGGTGGCTATCTACACACACACACACACACACACACACACACACACACAGAAACACACTGTGCAGCTTTACTGTTTAAGTTGTTTCATTGTTAATCTCTGCACCGTTTTGACATGACTATTTTTTTCCGTTCCCCCAGATGACATATTCTCTGTCCCGGTTTGCCATCTATGAGACGGTGAGGGACATGGTGAGCAGCAGGAGCAAAGGTCTCATACCTTTCTACCAGAAGGTCCTGCTGGGTGCCTTTGCGGGTATGTGTTGTCACGCGGTGCATAGTTGGCACTGTAGTCTTCATTATGTTGTCTGATAGCCAAATGATGCATCCTCTCCCATAGGGTTTGCAGGTGGCTTCATTGGGACCCCAGCTGACATGGTGAATGTCCGGTGAGTTCGTCAATACTATGAAAGGGAATAAAGTTTATATAAAGTATTATTAATCTTTTTTTTTTGTTCAACAATGCTGTTTATATGACGCCCACAGGGAGGTTCAGTGGTGATTCACCGGCTGTGCTGTGGTGCACTTGTGTGCTCTGGAGAGTGCAATCCTGCCTTGAGAACAAAAATCAAAAAACTAACTTTTTAGCATTGCAGCGATAAATAAATCCAGTGACTGTTGAAACCCTACTGAAAAAGTAATTATCCTTTTGTTAATAATTTCATTTAGACCACATTCTGCTATTCAGGAGTCCACTACAACGTGGAATTTAAGTTTGTCTGTGTTTGTTTCAATGTTAAAATTATGACCGACTAATGAAAGCAGTATATCAGCTTACCGGGTTTCATGTTCATCATTCGTCACTGCTTAGTTTGCAAGGTGACTTTTCTTACTGAACTCAATAGGAAGATAAGCACTGAGCTATGAATGACTTACCCTATTACCCCTGCTGGCAATGATGATGTCAGCTATTAATTGGCTTTAAAACTTTCTGCATCTGTCCAGAATGCAGAATGATGTCAAGTTGCCGGTAGAGCTCAGAAGAAAGTAAGTATCTGTGGTGTTTTCTGTTCTGGGGAGACATTTTGTGCAATATTTATACAGCTTCTTTTATGCAGTCAAAAAAGCCCTGCAGTCTCCTGGATTTTTATGCAAATAAATGCATTGTGAGATTTGTTTTTCTACCAGTTATGCTCACGCACTAGATGGACTGTTTCGTGTTTGGAAGGAAGGTGAGGTTCAATAAATACTTTCATTGGGAAACTTTAAGTCAGAGCAGCAGTTGGTTTCCTTCATAAATATCTATGTCCATGATGCTGTTTTGTTCTAGAGGGAATGAAGAAGCTCTTCTCTGGTGCCACAATGGCTTCTAGTAGAGGTGCACTAGTCACTGTTGGACAGGTGAAGACCTCTTTGTTATATGACTATTGTATCACAAGCTGTTACACATGTTAGTGTGTTATTAGTGCAGTATTTCTTGTCCCTGCAGCTGGCTTGCTATGACCAGTCCAAGCAGCTGGTTCTGGCTACCGGCTACCTGGCTGACAACATCCTCACCCACTTCCTGGCCAGTGTGTTTGCAGTGAGTAACTCCTTCACTCCTTCCAACTACTTCACATTGCAATGTCAGTTTAAATGTGGCAAGAATAATGCCTCCTCTTCTCTTTCTCTGCGTAGGGGGGCTGTGCCACAATTCTATGCCAACCACTTGATGTTGTTAAAACTAGACTCATGAACTCAAAAGGGGAATATGGGGTGAGTTTGTGCTTTGTGGATCGGAATCAGAATCAGAATCAGAATCAGTTTTATTGCCAAGTATGTTTTCACATACAAGGAATTTGACTCGCTGTTTGGTGCATAACAATAAAAACATAGCAAGAGAAGAATAAAAAACAAGAATAAAAGCAAGTCCTGTAAAAGGCAAAGGTCAAGAATACAATATAAAATAGAAAAATTCACACTAAAATATATTAAAAGATATTATAAGAAATAAGAAAATAATAATAACAATAAAATAAAAAGAATATGTGCCATATATATGATGATGAATTATGCCTACAGACATGAAATTGTACTGAGCCGTCTATTTACTCTGCCTGCCTTCACCTTGTGCTGGGTTGGCGTTCCTTCGAGTCTCCCTGTCTTCACTCTGGCATTGATGTTTTATTCATGGACTGTGGCGAGAATTACACAGCCAGAGATGTCTTAGTTTTTGTCTCCTTGTTTCAGGGTGTGTTTCACTGCCTGACGGAAACAGCAAGGCTGGGCCCTAAGGCTTTCTACAAGGTAATCTTCACTGTTAATGACATACTGAGATAATTCCTTCCAGTCAAAAACACGAGTCCTGTTTTCATCTTGGTTGTTGTAAATGTTGCTGGAGACATCTCCAGACTTACTTCCACTCACTGATATTATAATGTGTCTCCAGGGTCTTGTCCCTGCTGCTGTCCGCCTCATCCCACACACAGTCCTCATCTTCGTATTCCTGGAACAGCTTAGGCAGCACTTTGGTGCAGTGGTTGCCGCCTGAGAGTGGTTGCAGTATCTTGACTTGTTGAAGTGGCCATGGCCGGGCTACATGACATCAGTTGTCCTCCAGGATGGACGTGTTGGTGCAGTGGCAGGAAACCAGCGCCACCCCAATGCCAATGCTACTCTGACAAACCCAACCTAGCTAGAGTCCACTGGATACCCTTGCCTGGACAGAGAACTAGGACCAAGAGGACGTCACATGCAGACATAGCTCTCAGAAACCCATTTTCATGTAACAATGAACTCATCCATGACAAAGTGACTCATGTTTCATTACAGAAAGCTCCAGCTCCACAAGTGTCATGAACTGGAGTGAGACAGTATGTGATTTGGGATTTGTCCTGCGGTGTTATAAACACAGAGACAACCCGGGAAATGGACTTAATGGCCAGATTGTGTTAATGTACCTTGTGATGTGGAGTGTTTGTGACAAAACAGGAGTATAATTGTGGTTAAATAGCACTTTACTGTTGGGGCTCCTCGCATGTGAGAAATTGCTAACTTCCCTTCTTCTGCCCTGTAGGGGGCAGTGTTAGACTGGACAGCTACAAGTGTGTGTAGGTTTATATATGGTTGTCTATGATGTGGATATAGAAGAGGGGGATTTGTTACAGACAGTTCTTAATAATAGGATTCTGCCTGTATATTGTAGACAGTGTTTTCAATGTTCACATTCTTAAAGGCAACACTTTAAATCCATGCTTAAAGTATGCACTTTTCAAAAACGGCAATAGTTTAAGATGATAGTAAGCAGGGTTGTTTTGATTAATAAAATGATGCCACTCTCATCATGGCAATTAACACTGTGTACTCTTCTGCTTGTAGGCCCGGGCTGTCCTGAGGATAGTTGAGCTATTCACTGACTAGTGCTTCAGACGGAGCTGCTTGGCATTCATTTGCCTGTCAGGTCTCCTGTTATTTGAAACATCAATATCTAGACTGTTTCAGCATGTACCAGACCACCTTAAATACATTCAGACCACTTTAATAGCAGCTTTTGAAAGTAGGGTGCCTTTTAAACAAAGTTCATCTTAACTCATTTTCACTTAATTTTCGTTAAATTGGTCCATTAGGTCCATCATGCTCAGCTTTCAAGGAAGCCTGATAGGTTTCCATGCCCCAGAGTTAACCTGCTGCATTGTCCTTGTCTATGTGACAGTTTGTAAGTGATGATAGTTGTCTTCAGGCTTAATCTCATGTCAGGTCTACTCTTCATGCCCCTTCCACAATGCTGAGGTAAAGCCAGACAGATTAGCAGACAGTGCTGTCTAACCTGTTGCAAGATTGATATAGGTGAATCAACAAGAGACTAATGTGTAGTGGAAAACATTTATCGAGCACTTGATTTGATAGATACAGTATGTTGCCTTGCCTGGCTACACTTTCAGACACTGACAATCACAATGGGAGACTTGGTACCAAGTTATGCTACGAAGCATCCCTAAGAGTTGAACTTTCACAGATCTGGAGAAACAGTTGGATCATCTGTGGTTGTCATGGAACTGACTGAAAGAGCTGCATGATGACTTTCAGGTAAATACAGGCAATGCATTATATATGAACTGTGTGTCTGGGCCTTTCACTAAATGTCTCCTCCCTCCGTTTAAGTCCTGCCTTCCTTTGGAGGGAAGCTGCAGATGCAGGTTTATGTTTGTGGTTTCTGTTTTATCAGGCACTCTATCGCCGAGGGAATACAGAATGTCCACTGTGGTGGAAAATATCCATTAGAGATGTGGTTAATGTAAAATACCACAGACCAGGAGAAGACTGCATTCACTTACACACACATACAATCATACGCATATATACACTCTCTTTAACCTCTCTCTCCCTCTCTCTCTTTTCAATAACAAATTGTAAGGAATATTACAACTTCACAATTTTGCTTTGAAACTGAAATGTCTTGGAGTTCATGTGGTGCTGACAGGGAAATTGAGCACAGCAGGAACCAAAAATGTAGACTTTTAGTTGTTAAACCACATGTTGCTGTCACTGATCTTATAGCTAGCGTTATAGCTTTGATGTTTTTACTGTTGGGTTTTATCTCGCTGTTTAAATTATCATGTCTTGTGGCAGTTATAGCATGAATTGGTCTGAAAACTTTAAAAGCTTTAACCCTTATCACATGGAACACATTTCTCTCTCACAGAGAAACACAGCCAGCACAAATAAAACACTAAAGAGAGCAATGACAACTATTTGCTGAGAGAAATGCGAAGGACAAGCATTCAATTTCATGGTGTTAAGACAGGAACATTAATAGATTGTAAATATTGGAATAAAAACAAGGTTTTCATCTGCTCCACTCTCTAGCATTTGTACACACAGATAAGATATTTGCCTATTAATGGAAAATCACCCCCAAATCATGTCTCAGCAGTGTGACAGGGTAATAGGAGAAAATGTCTCATCTGTGACACGGAGTGAAGATATTATTTGCAGTTTTACTGTCACATTTGCAACTGTCTAGCGATTGATTTCAGGGTTTGGTTTAGGAAAATACTGAATATATTAAAGATGCATAGTTTGGTGCTGGTTCAGGATCAGGTACAAATTGTTCAACAATCATTGCAGTAAAATATGTTTTGAGCATGCAGCTTTTTAGTTTTGATATCGCCAACAACCAAGATATTACCTAACTTGATATTACCTAAATTCAAAAATTCAAAAGGCCGTTTACTATTTAGGCTGATTTTTATTTAAATCTCTAAACATCTGAAAACACACGTTGAAAAGCATCATTGTGTATCAAAGTTCTTCACAAACACATTTGGCAAGTGTTGACAACATGTGGGCAGCAAAGAGCCTCCATTAAGCCGTCTTAACGGACCGCAGAACAAGGCCAGATTTATGTCAATGTTTCTCTTACTATGTATTGCTTCTATATTCTCCACTCCTCAAAACAAAAACATATTATTATTTCATGGGTACAATAGGTGATCTCGCCCATTCTCTTTGTTGTATGCATACTGTAGCTGCTGCCCCTTTCAAACCACACTGATTGCAGCGGGTCACTGTGTTGTATTTCTTTACTCGTCTGTCTGAATCTATAGAATTGTAGCCAAGGACCAACATGAGTGGCAGCACTGACATGCACATCTCTCTCAGTGGGTTTGTATGAACAGTTTGTTGGTGAATTGCAGCTGACAAGAGTGGGTCCATTACTCTCCCCAACTGATAAATAGTATCAAAAGGCCACCCAAAGAGTACATACTTGTAAGTGAATAAAATGATTTATGAGGGACCACTGAGCAAACGATCCCCTTTAAACTCCCCCTCAGCCCTTGACGAAAACCATGTCCTGACAAGACAATGTGACAAACAATGTTTACTTAATTAAATGGGAATCCTCTCCTCACTGCTCTCCGCCCCTATAAAAATGTCTGTCTGTTAATTGTCATTTTCTGTTTTAATTTACATCCAAATGAGACTGAGAAGCACAGCCAAGCATGGTAAGATTATTTGATGTTCTCCATCTTGGCTCTAGTTTAATAATATTATATATCATATCCCTATCGGCATACAGCTGCAAGCAATTTAATCCAATAAAAGGTCATTTTATTTTATTGCATTTCCAAATTCTCATGTGCATGATAGGAGCCAATGAAATGACATCCCACTGAATCAAATGTTGCTTTAATTCAATTTGCTGTAATGGATATTTGCTTAGAATTATGGATTTGGCAACACTACACAAAATTAGCTATACATCAATACAAACTAAAATGCAGCTGCTGTTCCACAACTATCCAAACTTCTCCAGTTTCATAAGTAGGTGAAACCAGTTCCTCCAAACACTCCTTACTGGAAACCCCAAAGACTGACAATCTGACGATATTCCTCTCTTGTTCATGTGGCAGGACAGGAAGATGGACCAAATGGAGCGATGCATCCTGTTACATACACATAGCATATTCTTCATTTTCCCCTCTCTGGAGTTATCTCATTGCCTGTTTCACACTGGGCGGTAATGGTGCTGATCTCCTTGGTTTGGCACAACAACAGAGCTGAGAGAGCGAGAGAAGGTCTCACATCATGGAAAACTTTGTGGGATGGAGGGTGGGAGCCAGGCTTCTCTCAGGAGGTCTGATTGTGTAGCTCACTGCTCTGTACTGCCCAAGCCTACATGTTTCCCCTCACAGCTCCACACCAACTTCAGCCTCCAGCTCCCTGCAGCCGGCCAGAGCAATGAGCTGCACGCAAAAAGGAACAAAAGCCAAGGGGGATGATATGACCAAGCCTTTATGTAAGAAAAATAATGAATCCTGTGACATCAAAGTCATGAATCTGTTCACAACTTGCACCATGTAATTACATATTAATCGATTACAATCAATATTTTTACTGGGCTAATTGTAGTTTTAATAATTTGTATGAACCATAAACCAAAGATATCAAATTGGATTTTAGTTTTTCTTTTCAATGTCATGGGTCATTGTGTCTCTAATTGAGAAGCAGAGCTCATTCTGTCAGGAAACCTGAATGCTCTTGGGACATTAGTCTGGGGACATTAGACATTTCTTTTTGTTATTATTTTGAAAAGGTTCATGCTAAAGGATATTAGGTCACTGTGCTTATGTCATCCAGCCTCTTTAGAAAGGTCAGACATGACTCCTAGATCTGAAATAACAGCAGTGGCCATAATGGAGACATGTTGTGTTCCAAATGTTCAAGGCCCAATTTCCCTGTCAGAGTAATTGAGCAGTTTGCTTTAATTTCAGTCCATTTTGGTCCCTACAGCAGGAAGTGAAGTTACCAAAGCATAATGATGACTGAAATCTGCAGGTTTGTGTTCATCATTCCTTAATAACATCAGTGGACGTACAGAAGCTATTAGTGGGCAGATGGGCAGGTAGGTAATCATATTGCTTATCAACCTGATATAGCCCAGCCACTTTGTCAAAGTAACTGTACTCTCCTCCCTATTCCCTTTGGACTTTCCTTTTTAAGATACATGGATATAGAGATATATACTGCTAAAAGAACATTGTGGAAAGTTTTAAGCTCTGCCTGCATTCATTTCACAGGCTCAATTACAGTTGTTTTGATCTAACTTGAGATGGAAGTCTGTGAAAAACTGCAAAATGCACTTCCTGTGAAAATGGTTACCCGGCTGGGGGTTTCTCTCATGCTTTCTGGGATTTGGTATTATTTTATTATTCTTTCTTTTTTTCCCCTCATATTCATATGAAAGCTGACAAATCACAGAAATATTTGGAACTGTCCTGAAAAGGCAGTATACATGACAATTACCTGAAAAGCAGTGTACACGATGTACATTTCTGACGTTCTATGTAATATAGAAATGATTTTGATATTAAACATTAAGCTTTGGGGTTGTTTTTACTGTTTTGTTTTAAAAGATTAAAACATGTCCTTTATATGACTCCAATAAAGTAGTACTACCATTAGTACAGTGCTACTATTTGCAGTAATAAAAAACATAAGAAAGGAGGTACAGGCTGGGGAAATAAGGAAATAAGTAGAAATAAGTGGAAATAAGTGGAAATAAGTGCTCAGACATCAAAGTTATGAGAGTGAGCTAATTTCTTTCTTTAAGTGTGTACCCAATGACTATACGTGTATATAATAACATTAACATAATTCAACACTCAAACCACTACATCATAAAATTAAAACAGCTTTAAATTAGTGAATAGATTGATGACCCTGAGAAAGCAGCAGTCTGTCCTTCAGCTCGCAGAAAACGTTCATTACACTTCAGTGACTTAAAGATGTCTGCCACCGGGTGATCAGCCACATGATTTCATTACCCTAATAATCATTTGGAGACATAAGCTTAAAGAGGAAATGTTGGTCATCGCTTAACACTAGACCAATGATTTTCAATATGGATTTTTTTAATCACCGCGTTTTAAAAAGCAATTTGGTGTTGAACTGGAATCTATTTTGCTAGTTCATGGAGGCATAATCTCATTACTGTAAGGGTTGATCTCCAAGGCCGCTGACTTGGTTCCAGTGGCTAGTTACTTTGGAACATGCAGAGGCATCTGCTCTAAGCATTGCTTTAAGCATTGTGTACTCTGGCCTCCTCACGCAGCCCACTCCTCCTGTGGTGAGAGTGGTTTCCCGTTCCAACATTGCATTCACCACCTACCCAAATGCCAAAGCACTTTCTCTCTCACACGTCCTCATGTCTATGGGAGCAAACTACCCCTTTTCACCAGTAAAATAAATTAGAGTTGAAAGAGCATGCAGGATTTGACCATGACAGAGGAAACAATAATAATCAGCTTTGAATTTCTCTGAATTGGAAGCTCAAAGTGGGATAGAGTACTTTATTAGACTTTGAAAGATAGAATTGTAAGGGTCGTATAGAAACGGCAACCCTGATACTATGTACGAGAGTGGTTTGATTTAAGCTTACATTGAAAGTGATAGGTGAAGTGATGTGGCTGAAGGCACATTATTAGATCATGAAACAATTTGCAACAATAGCATTTCATAAGTTCTATGTCTAGTATCTGGATACCAATAAATACAGATTGTGTATTAAGACCGGAGCTGTAAAAGGCATCTACATTATCTTGATTTGATCTTGAATAGAGCTTCAGCAGTTTTGACAACAATGACACGCCGATCCTAAACTATGCTAGTGGCATGCTGCTATTAGCAACTTTAAATTACTACACTGAGCTGAAGATGTCCTCTGCTTTCGTTTTAGAGAGATAGACCAGTGCACATTGCAAGGATTCACTTGTACCTCCACACGTTAATCTTTAGTAGGTTCTCAGTAAAATATTTCTTTTGAACTGGGTTCTGGAGAATGTGTCAAGAATGAGAGGACTGACCAGGGGATGACCTGCTGAGGGGTTTAAATTTCGTGATTTAATGCTTCTCGTTGCAGACCTGAGAGCCGTACTTAGCCAGGACCAATGCAGTCCATGAGGTCAGGAATGTATGCAGACAGTGCTTTCTGAAGAGGGGTCTGCCTTATTAAGAGCCATATACAGTATGTGCACATATCTGGTCTTTGTGTACCTATACACATGACAACTTTAAACAGGATTATGCACAAACGGCACTAATATTTCTCTCATGCTCTCTCATGAGTGCTTTTTCCTCCGGTGCCAACCCTAGCTGGGTGGACATTGTCCTCTCATCCCACCGGTTCTGTGTTGAGGTCCTAATTGGGCCTCATATGTCTCCCATGGTTCACTTCCAGAGTAGCGGGGGAGACGAACAGCTGACCAGGAGTATGGGTTCTCTGGTGGTGGTGCTACTGTGGGGGCAGATGGCAATGGGAATGGTAGAGACAGCAGTGTCTTGGGTAGAGTCTGCGATCTCTCATATAGTGTTCATTTTGCTAGCATTAGCCCCAGTGGCATCTTCAGCAGGCAAGCTCAAGCTAGCAATGGTACCCTCTTGTGGCCGGCTGCCAGTACCAAAGAGCAAGTCACTCAGAGCAGTTGGCGCCACCTCCGCCTCGCCTCGCCTCCTCCATGCGTCGCATCTCTGCCAGTCACACTCTCATCAGTTGTGCTTTTAATCCCCCACCAAATCTTGCAGGCGATTGAACTCCTCCACTGCTGTACTTTCTTCTGGTTGCATGCTTCTCAGAGACAGCTTGTAGACCCACTCCTATGCCACTTCTGACCGCTGCTCATTTCATCACATAGGTCTGAGTTGTAGGAGTGGCTGGAAGTCTCTTTCTTCCAATACATTACATAGTCTTATATACTGTCAGAGATTGACACAGAGTGCCACTGTTGGGTGACTCGATTTATTAGGCTTGCACATGACAACATTCATCAGGGTTATGCACAAACAGCTATAAACTCTCTAATCCAACTAAGACTTAATCTTATCTTTAAAATCTTAAGACATGCACATACGAGGTCTGATAAAACACTTAACACTTGTTTATGAGCCCCACTGCCGTGGCGAAGAGGCTGTTCAAGTGCTGGGAGGTTTTGGTCTTGACAGACCGCAGCCTCCTGCCATCTTAGATGTATGAGATAATTCCAATGTTTGCCATTTTTCTGTGATTCCATGTGCAGCCCTATTAAAAACAAACATAATGAAGCACACGTTACCTGCATGAAACCACAGAATACCATAACAACTTTGGTTAGAATTCATACGACAGTCATAATACACGATGCAGTTGATCTGACCCCACCAGCTTTTAAACTGTGGAGATCTGTCCCTTATATTAAATACAGCATGTCTCTGGCTCTATAAAGAGGCTAATGTATATTTGTGAGACATGCAGTGAGTATTTCTTCAAATTAAAATAAGCACAGTGTCTCCCTTCACTTAAGCCTTGTTTGTTGTAAACTGGGCTGACATGTAGTCCAAATAAATCTCTCTGATTATTGAAAATAAAGGCACTGCTTTTACCAGCATCTCCCTCCCTCTACCTCCATTTTATTTTTTGCATGTATGTGCCTGGGGACAGTTCTTTATCCATTAACACATAAATACAATAAACTGTTGTTGTGTGGCTATATTAAAAAGAAACGGTCTCATATCCTTTCCTTGCATGTTTTGCCCCTGTGGCCAAATAAATGTCATTTAAAATAAACCTGAAAGTACATTCACCTATGAATGCATATTTCAGATAATGGCAGGAACACGTACAGCTATAGCTAAAATGTCCTTTTGTGCACACTGGGGCTGCTTGTTGCTGATGTCTTAACCTTGTCATTACAAACCCAATATGCCTCCTCCATTATACAGCGGAAGGACATAGTTAGCAGGATATTGTTTTTGCTCACACCTTGGCCTTTGATATGGAGGCAATCCCGATGGAGGCAGACGTCAGTCATTAGCAGGGCTTGGTGGATCTGTGTGACATCAACAGGCAACTGAACATTGTCTGCCAAAAATGTGACAGGTCAATAGGTTCCAGCTCCCGAATGACACCCTGTGCTGCAATAGGCCGAGTACACACTGATGATTTTATCTTGGCATTTTTTTGGATCCTCTACAGGGCTTGAATCATTGTTTTCATCTAGCAGACAACCAACCTTATCCCCTTTTTCCCCTGATGTACAGTATTCTCTTTTTAGGTAGTGGAATTACTACCATTTACATGTATAAATTCAAGTAACATAAGCAAAGCCCACAAATACTTAGGAAAGTATTCGTGGGATTGTGAGTTTTTACGTGGTTATTGAACTGATTTATCACTGTGTTTGGTTTAATTGAGCATCAGTGCGTAGATAGATTTTATAACTAATGAAGTGCGCTTTGGTCGTGTTGCACCCAGATGTAGCCAAAAAAGGTGATGGAATGTGTTATACTCTGCGTGCGCATGTTTTCCTGCATGGGCTTTTGCTGATAGTAATTCAGATATAGGAGTGACTGAAACGGGGAATATGATTGCCTTTGGTGCTGAACGTCAGCCATTCCCATCACTGTGGTTATTTGCATTTTATGAACAGTGATTCTCGGACAAAAAAAATCCCAAGGGAGCGAATGGAACAGGTAAATGAGCCAGAGAAATGACACTAAAGAGATATGATGGAGCCTGAATGAGAATACCTCCGGTGCTATCAAATATAGCCAATGGAACATGATTACTACCGATTCACAGACTAACAGGGTAGAGTTTCAGACATTGCAACCCAGATGCGATCCCTTACGTGCTTCTGTCTATAAACAGTCTCTCTAATGCAGCTTCAGAGGCCCTGGTGAGCATGACTCCTCGTCACCACATTAATAGGCCCATTAATCCCGCTCAACAGAGGACAACAAGCCTCTTGATTCTCTAATTGATGAATTATCCCTATTGAGACACTCTCACAGAAGGCATTCAAACAGTGCTGAGTGGGAATGTCAAAACTATAAACAAGAGCCTTTATGGCTCTTGTTTATAGTACCTGTGTACCTGTGTGTATTAGTGTGTGTGTATGTATGTGGTTATTTTTACTCAATTGGCTTTTTAAGGTGGTGGACGGTGCTTCCCCTTCAAAAAAAACCTGGCAAGCCAAGACCACATCTGTCTACTTAACTGTTTGTGTGAGGGGAGAAGTGGCAAGAGGGTTACTTTTGGCAGGGTGAGGCAACCTGGCACACACCCTATTGTTTTGCACCTCCAACAATAGCTGATGAATCCCAGCCGGCACTACAAGTCTTCTTTGTACGGTTAAGTAGAGTTGGAGTCTCCTGCTCTCTGTCATGGACAGACAGCAGGAGCCCCATGCTTTCACTGCATGACACCTGATGTACAAGCAGGTGGGGGGGCAGAGGAAGTGTGCTCTCCAAAGACACACACATAATCACACAATTTCAGACCTTGTTATACACTTTGTGTGTGTGTGCGCGTGTGCATGTATCAAGATCGAAGTCTAATAGAGATGTGCTTCATGACATTTTTTCATAACTACCCATGATGAAATGTACTTTTCAATCACAGTGCTTGCATGTGGAACAGGAAGAGCCTATCAACTCTATTTATACTCATGCCCTCGTTGCCCTGCTGGTGTTTTTTTAATTATTATGAATGTCCCCACTGTGCCAATGTTGCTTTTCATAGCCACTAGAGAAAACCTCGCTACGCTGTAGACGACACCATGTATTGATTACATCTCAGCAGCACCTTTGTCTCCCACGGATTCTCCCAGAACCAGTTAGCATGCATAGTGTTGAATGAAAACAAAGGGGAACATGCTTGATGAAACTGTGCCTCTGGCTGACAGGGCAATCATTTCATCAGGGCTAATGTTGGTGCCATGGCATGACCGGCACTTTTAATACCGGAGCATGGAATGCTTTCAGATGCTGGAGCATCAACAGAGTAGGAGGAGGCTTGTCAGGGTCTGAAGTGATTGTAGTAAATAGTTGACCTTTATGTATTAAAATTCAGATGATGTCGCCTGAATTCTTCTAGAGAAGACGGTGAAAAACGTGAAAGGTCACATAACAATGCTGCACTGAAAATAGCAACTTACATTTCTATGGCTTGGTCTAGAAGACAAACTTGTTTGTCTGATAAAAAAAGCGTATTTATTGATTTAATATATATTTGAATGCTACTTATTAATGAATTATCATTAATTGATTATAAAACCAGACTGTATAGTCTTCTATAATGTATACTATAGTCTGATAATACATAAGTATTCTTAGTATTGTCATTGTTTGCAAATGTTCCACTTGTGTATTTGACAAATGCATTTTAAGATATCTTGGGAGCCAATACAAGTCGGTCATTTATATATATGACACCCTAAAATAAAGAGTCACCATATTGTTCATAAAAGGTCAAGGTAATCCGCTTTTGGTCCCAGCTCTGACACCAAAGCAGCACATTTTTAATCAGTTGGTCTATGAACTTAATAACGTTGTCATCCTGTAAACATTTGAACACCGGCCACTAAACAGACACGAGTCTCTTATACCGCTCTAAATGATATAGTAAAAGTAAATGTAAAAATAAAAGACTTTTAATAGCCCAGCCAAAGAAATGCCCCCCATCCCCAATTGGTGAATACTTGGTCGTTACTTCATAAAGCTTCCTCATTACTAGTGACAGCTGTGTGGCTCTGTGAAGAAGGGCTGACCTGTGGCCCGGGGCGTCTTCGTCCCCAGTGGTGATGTAACAGCTCTAAATAAGGAAGAGTTCTATTACAACTGGCAGTAATTTGTAATGGCTTGGGGCTGGCCCAGGGGGATCCCATCTTTAGGTTGTAATATTAGACCTCATCTTGAGAAGACATCCTTTCTGTGGCTTTGCATACTAGGTGTGTCTGTTTGTATCTCTAGGCCTGCTGATTTGTTTTAGTGGCTATGTACTTAAACTGAAAGTGCCAGAGGTATGAGCTGCAGTGGTGCCTGAAACAGACCGTCTCCACCAACAAGTCATATTCACAAATCTATAATTCATTAACAGCAAAAAATCAATCTTGATCTAGGGCTTTGAACAAATGGATGATTCTTGAGTTATATCCCTGACCGCAATTCTGATTTGTGATGAAGACGATGATCAAAGATGATTACAGCAACACTTTTCAAACACCGTTCATAACCTTGAGAAAAGAGAATTGTTCTTGAGAAGTGAGCGGTTGTTTTGCCACATATTTTAGATAGGAAGAGCAAATGAGCTGCATACAAATGGAAAAGTTTAGCAATGGAAGCAAAGCAAAATAAACTGCATTATTGATATCTGTAAGGTTGAATGCATCCCTTCAATATTCATGTAGAGTTGTCCTGAGTCCTGGCATAACATCATGTTGCCTACAAGGAACCGGTGAATCAAATCAATGCATGCATGCACACACACATGCAAACACGCCTGCACACGCTGGCACACACACAGACACACGTGCACACTTGTTATTTGTGGTTGGGAGGGCAGAGTAGATGACAGATGCTGATGCAGTGGGTTTTTATCTGAGTTGGACCCAACCGCAACTGGAGCTGTTTGCACTCCTATCCTCTTCTCTTCTCGCTGGACTTGTTTGACCAGCTGCTGGACATTATCCTGCTCTCCCTTTCCACTCCACACTTCTTCTCAATTAATTCCACTCTATCCGCAATGAGGTGTAAATCACACGGTTTCCATAGGTCCTGTCTTTCTTTCTTCCACCTGCCTTCCAAACACAACTCTCCCCCTCTTTTCTCTCTGCCCCTCTATTTCCCATCACCACAATAATCCCATGTTCCATATACACTCCAAGCTGGAGAGTGAAACTGTCGGGGCTCTGAACTGTTTTGACATCAATTTCATGTTCACATGGAAACCACAATGGCTGAGGAAACAGCTGTTTTATCAAGACTGGGATTCCTGGGACACTGTCAAGTAAATCATGACTGGATGTGAGGCTAAAATAGAGAGCAGAGAGTCTATGTACAATTATATAATCAGTTTCATTTTGCTATTCTTTATATAGAAAGTCTTTCTTTCATTTGCTGTATGCATACATTGCCTTTATTATATTTCAAATAACACATTGTACTTCAGACTAAAATAGTTTTGCCCTAAAATGTGTACTGCCTCCTTGAAAGGCGAGGAACTGTGTGACAGACCATCTGTCTGCTCTATATGCTGTTCCAGGGTTGCAATTATTTTGCTGATCAAACACAGCAGCCACATAGTGCAGTTAAAGCGTTTAAAAAATAATTATAAAAATAGCTGTGGGCATGGAGGCAGAACGGGGGACTGGCGCTCTGAGTCAGCTGTGAGTGAAACTTGGGATTCAAAGAGAAAACAACAGGGGAGATGGAGAGAACAACACAACCACAGAAGAGCACAGCAGCGCTTGGGGCAATATTGTGAATCTTTGCAGAGAGTATTCTTCTCCCCAGATACTCTAATACCCCTAGGGTTATTCTGGCATCCTCAGGAGTAATTTCAGGGCTAAATCCATTTGAAAGATATCTAGCTGTGCCCCTTCAATTTGCAATAGAACTAATTTACCAGCTGTTTTTGTAGTTGACAGATAAACACTGTAATTCTTAATTACCTCGTAAAATACAAAGCAGATCCCCCAAGAGCATCAAGTAGACGCACATAAAGCATAGAAAGGCTTTTCAGTATAACTGGAGCCATTCATTAATACACAGGACAAGATGTTACTATCCCTTGTGCCATAATCCAAGGTAAACACATGTAGAAGGCCAATTCAGATAAGAAGAAACACAAAACAAACGAGTGATATAACCACCATCAGATGCAACACCATAGCAGACATCAGGCTACACCGTCATAAATCTACGAAGTCATTCCTCAGATGGCACCATTCGCCAGTTACCTAGCCTAGCCAACAGCGGTATGCGGCACGTCATTGGGGTTATCAAGTGGGCACCTTCTTTCACCGATGTTTCGTTAAGTTAGGCCCACGACACCTCAAGAAGGCTTAACTGTGTATTCCAGCGTCCTGGAAACACACCCCTCTATGCCACCACCTCACAACTCCCTTTAACCCTCACCAACTACTGCCTGCCATTAACCTAGCCTAACCTTGGTTAGCCTTGACCTAGTCACACCAGACAACACAGCCAGTCAGTGTGTGTGTGAGTGCGAAGGATACGAACCCTGTACAGGGTAAGGGGAGGGGGGGATTGGGGTGGGTTAACCCCAGTTTGGATACGATCCCGGGTTAGGGAAAGGGGAGGTCGTCC
>CABFOQ010023009.1:7637-38046 GCA_900660455.1 Gephyroberyx darwinii
CCTGTGCAGTCTCTCAGCGTGGGGACCATCTTGTCCTCCTCGGAGGGCATGTCCAAACACTGGTTGCTGTTCACGTGCAGCAGGGTGAGCCGCTGGAGGGACGAGAGGAGAGAGCAACGATTATACAGACATGCAAATACAGGTTAAAGGAGAGCTCTTGTGTATCATCAAGCTGGTGTTCAATTCTTTTGTGATGAAGTGTTGAGATTTACTTTTTTGGGTGTACCCACTTTCCCTCAACCTGCCTCGTCTACTTCTGCTTCACTTAGTGGTTTCCTACATTTCCCAGAATGCCCCAGAGAACAGGCGTGAACTTCAGCTGTGGGTTACACGTGTTGGTGGAGAGAGTGGTAGTGAGAGTGTAGTAACAGCAAAAAAGACAGCTGTCTCACGGCTGCATTGCATTCTGGTCTATTGAGGCTACTGTTAGTGGAGAAGTCTGAACCTCAGTCTCTTCTATGATGGATTTCCTGTATGATCATTTCATGTTTAATGTCGAATGGATGCTGCTGAAACATTTATTGCTATCAAACACGTGCAGAATGGATCCAGAAATGCAAGGTACATCACCAACAGAGTTCTTTTTCTCCATCATACCTCTTAGAGAGACTGTACAGAAATATTAGATGTGGGGAAAGAAGAGGACTAATCAACACAGACATTTCTAAATATATTTCTACAACCTGATTTTTTAAAAAGCTCTCTTTCCAAATAGAGTTTTTGCATCCAGTAGGATTCCATTCTCATATGACACCAAAAGGAGGATGTGAAGCAACGTTTTATTGAATACAATCTACTGAGTTTAATTCACTCGACGGACGTAGACAGTTCAGTCTTGGAGCCGAGACTCCTTTGATGAGCTGCAACATTGACAGTAATGGGAGGCTGACTTAGATACAGTGACAGTTCCTCGGGTGACTTCAGAGGGACACCGATACATTTTTCTGGTGAAATAAGTTCATTTGGACGGAAAGGCTTAGTGTCAGCGTCCCATTCATTGTCAATGAAGCGGCTCCAGGTTATGTCTCTGGATGACATCACAGATTAGAGCCTTGTTTTCTGGTTTCAGGCTTTGGGAAAGAGTTGTTCGCAAATCATGAGAATAATTTTAGCTTTTAAATGGTTCTGAATGCTTCAAATGTGTCTCCTGACCCATCCCATGTACCATCCCCTCTCTCTCTCTCTCTCTAGTCATTCCTACATCTCTCTACCATTGTATCAGATAAACCAGAAATGATAGGATGTTAGCAAGCTAGAACAACCCCTTTTAAAATGTCTAGACTGGAAAAATGCAGCCATTGTGATGGGTTGAACTGAAGCGCCATGTGAGCATGTAGAAATCAATGGCTGACTGAAACCTCTACACATGACACTCCCCGCTGACAGCTGTGGGAGAGAGAGAGAGAGAGGGTCTCAGTGGCCTTGATTAACCATTTATGTCCATTTCCTCTTCCAAGTAACATAGTTCTGCAATTTTGCACCTCAGTGGCTTGAGTTGCTTTTCTGATCGCAGCGATCTCATGGAGAGCAGCGGAGGACTTGGGGTTATTTCTGCTGAGAGGAAGTGCCTCTACTGAGGAAAACAATGCACGGGGAAAATTATATACATAATGGAAGAAAAAAAAAAGTAATCAGAGTAATCTGCATGGAGGTCAACATGCACTGAAATGCAACATAGAGATATTAAATTCTGCAACCTGCATATTGGGAGTTATTTTCGATCTAAATAGGACATATGAAAGGAATAAAATGTAAAATGGTGGATGATAATGAGGTGTATTCACCCGCAACCGCAGACCAGAATGCGCAGGTGTACACTATGGAAAGGTATATATTGGCGGTATGTCTTATCCTCTGCGGGGTAATCCTTTATTAAAACACGATTGCGTCTTGACTGTTGACAGAGGACATTCAAACTAATGAGCACACAGTGAGGCTGATGCCATGTTTGAGCCTAAGCCTCTCTCCAAGCCATAAAAGACGAGGGCATGACGCTCATTCTGCCTGGATACAAAGAACAGCACACACACATACACACACACACACACATCTCCTCACTGAAGTACACGTTCCAGACGGAGGGTACATTTGTTCAAACAGAGCACCACCAAATACAGCAGGTGGCATATACCCTTAAACACCTGCTGTAAACGCTGAAAATCAGAAACAGAAAATAATTTCTTCTGATAAAAATCAAAGAGTCCTCAAGAGCCTCAAACTTGGCGAAGTTCTCCCTACACACTTTTGGGATTAACAGAGCAAATCCAAAACATTTTCCCAACCCAGAAGCTGGTGGGTTTTAACGGCGAGCCATAATAGACATGGAATAGAATGACATGGAGGTGGGGTGCGTCTTAGTGGCATTTTCAAACATGGAGCCTCTGAGAACTGGAGGGAGGCTAACTCTATCAACCGACGATGCTATTTTTTGCTTTCATTCAAACATTTCAACCTACTCCGGCGGCAGAAATGACAGAAGAAGAAGGAGGAAAAAGCCACTCCATATTTAATGAAAATATTAAAAATGTGGAGGCCTTGTCCATCACTCATCATTATTTCATGGCTCCTCTGAGGCAGTGGAAACTCCCGTCTCAGCCTCCTGGCCGACTAACCAGCGTCGGAGGAGCGAGCCGCCGTGTGTGCACAGCTGAGGCCGGCTAATTAAATGAAGATGCTTTCTAACCGTCAGCCCTGGGTGAGGAGCATTTATCCCCTTTGTCACCAAGCAACACGCTGACAGGCGCAAGAGTTCCTGTTTTAAATCTGCGCGCTGACACCGAAAGGGACGTACGTACGTGTCCTACTCTTGGGCTGTGCCCACGAGGACCGGGAGAGAGTGGGCAGTAGCAAATCAGGCCATCTAACAGCAGGTCACTTCACCAGCGCAGCTCCGCCACAGACCAGCAGCCCCGGGAACTGCTTACCCAATTTACCCTGTCTGGCCACAAAACCTATGGTGTATGACAGCGAAACCTCCCTTTAGCCTTTCTAGGAGATGTAAACGAATAGAAAGATTCATGAATAGACAGACAGGTACCTATATTGGAAGAGGCAGATAAATAACAACCACGTAAGAGCTGAGCTCAAAAAACAAGAAAAAAAGTCAAATAGACGGCTGAGGAGTAGTGATAATTGTTATTCACTGCTTTTGCGATCGGGACACAGTGTACACAGCTGCTTCAAGGCCACGGCAGAGTGTTCAAATGCAGAACTCACTTTCCGAGAGGCCGGGGGCCATGAAAGGTAGCCTCACAATGAAGGATCACTTCAAAAGAACTTGTAAACAATGGCAAGCCTATTTCAATCTGCCCGGCGCATAGATAATCAGCTAAAAATACCCCCCCCCCTTCCCCCCTCCTCCATTTCAGGCGTGATCCACCGAGGGGGAAACAGCCAGTGGGTATTCACATCAAAATAAAATATTTATGTTTGGAAATAAATGTCAAACGAGATCTAATTTAGCATGAAGTCTGGCTAAAGGTCTTGCAGATAGCAGCTTGTACGCGGCGGCATCCTGACGGGACGTCTGTCATTGCTTTATGTGTCTGTGTCCCTGTATTGGTGCATCCGCTCAGAAAGGTCACCGGTAATAGCTACTACATACCTCCTAAAAGCTATTTGCATGCCCGTTGCAACTAATAGCGGAAACACCTTAATGACACGCTCGGCATATATCTTTCCTCGCAGACCAAAACAACAAGAAACAAGACAGTGAGAGCAGAAATCAGCTACAAAATTATCAACTACAGCCAGACTAATCTACTTCAAGCTCACACTACACTACACAGCAGCTAGACTGAGCCCCAGACTCTGCTGTAGGCCTTGTTGTACTAACCTGCTCCATGCCATGGCCCCTACGGCCCCCACCACCACCCAGAGTGGGGCCTAGAGAAAATAACCGCTGGGGCTCGGGTAGAGGCGTCTAAAGACCTCCAGGCGTGTGTAGTTGCGGAGGAGCCAGGCCTGCGCGGGGCTGTTGTTACAGTACTCCACGGTGGGGCCGTAGGTGCCGTCCTCCAGGCGGCTGACGGTCAGACACGACCGGGTGATGATGTGGAGGAAGGTGTGCTTCTGCAGCCGGCAGCCGTGAATGAAATGGAGAGGTGAGGATGAGAGGTGCCCACTGTAAGCCCACACGGGAATGCTAAAGCCTGATGGCGAGTCGTTATTCTTGATTTCATCCATCTTTTCTTCACAGCAAAGTGTTTGTATGGACACTGGCATAATGAGGATTTCTCAGAGTTAAATAATACTGATGGTTTTTGCTGTGTTATCATGAAATATGACAGACAAAAAGATTTGTGATGAAATCAAGAATGTAGAGTCACATTTTGGCAGCTTGACAATTGCATGTCAGTTGGACAACAACAGTAACTACAGCATCAGCCTCTACTGTACTAACACAGGACTTAACATAGACTTAATAATAAAATCAACAGCTGGATGATTGGATGATGGGACAGACGTTGCCTAAATTAAAAGTGTCTGAAGCTAGAGAGACGATTCGACTCCCATCATACATGTAACTGGTATATTGGTATGTGATTTTGAACACAGCTCATCTCAGGCAGAAACCACAGCTGAGTGGGCGAAATCTGTCTGTCTGTCAGAAATCAGAACAGCGAGAATATGGAGAAGTCAGGCATTTCTGTGAAACCAAAACTGATGACCAGATGAAATGTTAATGGCATTGTGTCACACTTAGGGCTAAAAATAACCTTGGCCATCGACAGTGCTGAACCCCCCCCAATGCTGTTTTCTTCCTTTATGAATTATTAAATTTTTCATATTAGGAATGCACCCGGAGAACAAAGTGTAATGAATGGATTTCTCCTAGGGTTTGTTCAGTGCTTGATGGAAGGGCCTCAAGGCTTCTACTGTCGTCGTATCTACTTGTCAGCAGATAGGATATCTCAATCACTGATAGATGACACAATGCAGCATCTTTTCTAACTGTGTCCTAGTGGTGAAATAATAATAATAATAATAATAATAACTACATAAATTGTTAATATAAAGGATGCTGTTGAGTGCATAATGTATTGTGAGTTGTGAGTTAATGGTGCTTGAGGAGAATATTGTAGCTCTCCTAGGAGAGTCAAATTGCCTTTTTGTTTTCCCTTCAACATCTGTTTCAAAAGTTGATGGACTATTGAAATCCCAGGACGATTACAGCTTGCATAACTAGGAACGTGAAACAATATTAAAAGAAAATCAAAGTGTTCAACAAAGTCTCCCGTTGTCGCTTAAGTTTGTTTTCATTTTATTCCAACTGATTGAACCGACACATTCGTATGCCGTCCACATTCAATGGCGTCTTGCATGGCTTGCCGGCCAAATGGTCTATTATGTACCACTCATAATCTCATTTTATTAGGGTCATAATTCAACGCAAGATTACACTATATCTCTCATGTCACAGCAGGATTTAAATGGTCTACTCTAATGACTATTGACACAGTCCACACAGGGCTCGATGGACGACACGTTACACAAGTACAGGACTTATACTAAGGGATTATATTCAGAAGCAATGACTTGGCTTACCTCAAAATCATATTCCCACTTGCCAACATACTATATGAGAGGAGAGAATACTTATGGCAGACAGACATATATGGCAGATTCATAGATTTAGCTGCAACCAGTGCAACTGTGCTAGAGGTAAAACTGTAATACTGATATACAACACCATCTGGTGGCGAAATACGGTCATAGCGTTTACCATGAAACTGTCTCTCACCTCAGCGTCGTATTCAAACATCTGATTGCCCTTCATGTGATGACACTTGAGCATGACTACGGGTCCATTGAGGCGGGACACATCCAGGCAGAGGTCGTCCGTCCTGATCTCTTTATCCGCGGTGTACGAGAACACCTGCAACCCAAGATGCCGAGCTCAGTGGGTGGAGCGCAGCGCCATGTATGCGCCCAAAGGATTTGTCCTCAAATGACATATATTTAAATGTATGTGTTTACCAGCCTGTGATGACTCAGATAATGTACCTAGTTATTTGAGAAATTCAACTGCTCTGATTTCTCTGCATTTTGTGGTGTTGCCCATAATGGAAGCTGGAGCCAAATACAGGCATATTCGTGTGGAGAACCTGCTCCAGAGGTCTTTCGACTGGGGTGAAGATTTATGTTCCAACAGGACAACGACCCTGAGCATACAGCCAAATCAACACTGGACTGGCTTCAGAACAAGAATGAGTGAGTCGAAGCCAAAACCCAGACGCTGTTGAAAATCAATGGAATGAATGAATACAGCTGTTTACAGACGCCCTATCGATCTTGACCAAGCTTGAGCAAATTGGCAGGAAAGAATGGAAGAAATATATACATATACATAAAATTGCTGCCAAACGTGCTTCGACAAAGTATTGACTCAAGGGGGTGAATACTTTTTTAAATGAGAAATTTGCATAATGGAGTATTTTATGTAGAAATAAAATCTCAATTTCATCCATTTGAAATTCAGGCCACAAAATGCAGGAAATATCAAGGGGGTTGAATACTTTCTGAATCGACTATACATCTAAATCATAGCATCTACATGACGCTTTTTCTCCTCACCTGATTTCCACCCATGCCGTGGCAGTTGAAGAAGCCGACTTTCTCGTTCTCCTTTCTTCCCATGTTGTCCACGCACTGGTTGGTCTCAACATTTCTGATCTACGGGCAGAAAGAAAGCAAAGGAAGTTAGAAGTTCCTATAAACACGATGATGGCGTGAAATTAACTTTTTGGCTCATTAGCTGATTGGGCTAGTGGATTGACAGTATAACATATATCACAGTATAACAGTGCATTTTAGCATTCTGCAGTCTTTTTGCACCACATCCCAGCTAATTGTCTTTAGTTAGTTATAATTGATCTGTCTAGCTTCACCTTCACTTCATCCAACCCGATGACAGCAGCTTGCTGTTTACAATCCACATGCTGGTGATGCTGGAGCCACGTCAGCACACACACCAATCACAGCCGATTGTAGATGCTTTGGTTTCGTACAGAAGCTAGATCAGAGAGCCTCACCTGCCAAATTGACAGTTACCTGCCATGGCCAAGTTTTACCCGCATTTGGCGGTTTGGCAGGTGTTAAGGGAAAAACACTAGAACATTAACACTGTTAAAAGCAGCTACTGGTAATGTACCTTGCATTTATTTTGTTGTTTGGTGCTATTTTTCTTATTCTTGTGGTTACCAAACACAGACAACGTGCTGTCACACTGAGATATTTCCAGTGCAGCTGCAATGGAGTGTAATAGGCAAAAAGAATGGCAACAATCTAAAACATCAACAGTAAACGTCAGCCCCTCAGGATCAAAGAGCAAGGGGCTTCTTTCTAGACCGACGTTCAATAACCATGCAGGGAGAAATCCATCGGAGAAGAGGCAGATACCACATTTTCCACAGACAGCAGCCAAGATAGACCAGAATGCAATGCAGCCACAAGCCCCTACTGTAAAAATCTCTGGCTGCTACTACCATATCACTGTCACCATCACAATGGTCCGATCCCAAACTGCACCCTTTGGACTCCAGGACGGAGCCCATGCAGACTTCAGAGATCTATTTCCAGGGGTGTGTAAGTGCGTGGGTCACCAAGGATTGATTGAGTATAAAAGGTGGAAATGGGACAGCACTGCTGACATCACCAAGTGCGTGGCACGTTGCTAGGCTACAGGGACGCATCATCCAGCGATGCAGGGATGCATTAATAATACTCACTCAAAAACCCTGGGATGAGGAGTGTATGTGTCCCTTGAATAGAGACTGCTCATCCCGAAGCTGGCTGAATGTGTTTGTTCCTTTTGTCCCTGTGCAGTAAGTACTGTCATTATCAAATGCATTTATTCATTATGTGTTACATTAAAAATGAAAATCAAAGACAAGACCGACAGTAAAGGCGGTTTTACACAGCTCAGGCAACACACAAACATCTTGTTGATGACCGATGATGGGATGATTTTGACCTCATCCTCGGTTTATGTCGTTAAATATCGAGAGAGAGGCTGGTCTGGGCTGGTCATCACTGAATCACATCACTACAGTCTGAATGGTGAATGCAGACTTGCGGTAAGTGTGGGTGGGAGGGCGCAAAACATCTGCACCAGAGCCCTCACACAACAGTTTGGGACACTGAGACTGAGGCCTATCTCTCTTGCCGCCTACACTTACTGAACGCAGGCTCGGTCTGTGGGGATTGTCAAAAAGGCATTCTGGGAAATGTAGGAAATTACTAACTGAAGTTGAAGGCAGGTTGAGGGAAAGTGGGTACAACAAAAAGGTAAAATACAACACTTAATCACAAAATAACTCCTGGAACACTGTAGATTGAATATATAGAACAGTGTTGTATTTGAGAGTGGAATTCAAATTCCCTTACTGGGTCAACTGTGACTGTCAAATAATTTCCATGCAGTGACAATCAAAAGCATATGCTTCACATGCTTTTGATTGTCTGTGATTTGGACACAGATATCAAGTCTAATTATATATATAAAATCTTCATAGGTGTAGTCTAAATTAGATATTGTGCCAGTAATTAATTGTGTATTAATGTCACTCTCCACTAAGGCACCTGTAAAGATGATACGTTCTGAGTATCCCCTGCTCCCCTCCAAATAATTCCTAGAGTGGCTCAGTATGTAGCATAGGCAGCTTATTATGGCTACCATGCAAGAACAATGGCGTTCATAATTAAGTGAAATAAAAACCTAATGGCTCCAGTTGATTGGCTGACTGTGTGTTATGGAGGAAGGACAAGTCTAGTTATGGGGAGGATGGGAGCTGAGGTGCCGCAGTGGCTGAGAGAGAGAGAGAGAGAGAGAGAGAGAGAGAGAGAGAGAGAGAGTCAGCTTGTACTGCAGCACAGCACAGCGGCACGGATGGAAAATCCTCTCATTCTCCGCCATATGAAAGTTGGAGGATTACGACTCCATCTCGCCATCAGCTCTCCAGCTCACACTCCTTGAGATGGCCTCCGTCTGTCGTACACACACCCTCCTCCGCTGGAGTGCCGCGAGGCATCCAGAAGCAAATTCGGGTCAGTCAGTCAGCAGCAAAACACTTGAGGAAATCACTTTCTACCAAGTGTGTCTGTCACTTATTGATCAGTATCTCACTAATAAAAGGAATTAAAATTAACATTAAATATGTATGTGTATAAATATACATTATCTAACAAAAGGTAGAACCAGTTGGCCACAACTCACTACCCTGTCTGTGACGGATTATGGTTGATATTTGCCTCCTGTTTATCATTTTAGTGCAGTAAGAAAAGCTGGGGGTTGTTGCTTTTTTCCCCAATTTCATTCAACCCTCGCTGAATCCCGATATCTTCACATTGATCCTGTCGTCTGAATACACAGCACTGAAGCAAAGCCACGTCTGACTCGCTGCAGGACAGGAGATCAGAGTACAACAGGAGCTCATACTTCACCAAGTGAGTAGTATCTCCTCGGGATCTGGGAGTCTGGGTAGATGTTCTCCAGGTACCAGGAGAACGGCTTGCACTGCAGGGCTTCACGGAGGGCTTTACGGGAGGACACATCTCCGTAGTCCACCCGCACCACGCCTGCAGACAGGACAGACAGACAGATTCAGCTGCAAGTATCATTAAACATCATTAGTCAGTATTTACTGAAAGTACTGACAGCCACATACTGTGAAAAAAAAAATGAAAAAAAGAATGGGTGGGCCTGTCTACTTGCACCATCAAAGCTGACCACCAGAGGGACCCTCTATATCATCACATTCTGTGGAGAGTGCAACTACATCTGAAAACATGGGGCTATCTGGGTGGTCGGGATCTCAGGAAAAAATGAGTGTGTGTCATAGTGTGTTTTACACTACACACCCTGATCCTCCAAACTGAAACACACACACATGATGTATCAGCCTAGATGCAATTGATGATGGAACAGGGTTTTGGCAGCAACTGGGCACGGACACTCACAAACACATTAGGGCAGATGGTTTCTCCTTAGTGTGCCTGTTGAGGAATCATAGCATACATGTAGATAAATCTAGGGGGTCATTTATTGTGAAAGACGTGATATAGAATACAAAAGACACAAAAGTATGTCCTCCCATCAGGCTGTAGATAATGCAGACAACTCCTGAGATAAGATAAGATGAACTTTATTAACCTCCCGGAATGGGAAATTGCATGAGACAAGAAGAAATACAACAGGGAATAAATACAATAAGGTGTGTGCTGTGATTTCAACATCTTCCAGCACTTTCATCTGGGGCCCAGTCATTGCATGCTGTCAGATAAAAGGTATGAGCTGAAGCCTGCTTTCTTCTCTCTTCCCCTCTGTCGGGTCTGAGCATCAAATGTTTCAGATGATGAATAGCCTCTTTGATCTCGAAATCGCCGACGCGGAGGAGGGACGAGGAGGGAGATGCACTTTTAATAGGACCGTTCCCGAACTTGAGGCCCCCGAGCGCCAGCGCGGGAGTCCTGACGGCGGTCGAGGCCCGAGATCATTCCCTCTAATATCCAGGAGGAGCGGGACAGTCGTCGCGGGGCCGCGCTAGACGGGGGGACTCATCCATCACGGCCCCCGCTCTGTCTCTGCACCTGCCTGTGGAGAATACTGCCTCGGCTGCTCTTCCACAGAGGACGTGGGATTGGAGGAGGTCAGGGCTGCTGCCATAAAATAAGCAGATTCCGGATGATCCCTCATAGGTTGCCGGGCATCCGAAAACCCTTAACCAGATATCTCTGGGCCACTGCTGTCTGCTAAAGGGTAATCACATTACTAAGCCAGCAGATGGAGGGGGGTGCTCATCTCTCAATCTGCAAATTGTATTGTTCCAGTGTGTCTGTGGGTGGTGCAGCGCTGTTGGACCTTCTCCAGAGATCCGCAGCCCGTCGCAAAGAACACCATCTTTGATAAATGTCTGAACTCCAGTTCAGAGGAGCGTGCTTGCATTTGTACAATGCCTTTCATAAATAAAAGATCAAGTAAAGAAAAAGAAAAAATGCACGGCGGTACACGGTTGAAATTAGCAATTAACCCACCCCCAATTTGAGGACAGTGAAAGTGCCGCTGAATGCCAATATAGAGAGCAAGGGAAGGGAGATGAGAATTAAAATTGCTAAATGAGCGGGAAGCGTACTGCGCAAGGGACCGAAGAATAATGAAGTGAAGAGGAGGAGGTTTTTCCCTTTTCACACCAGTCTGTTAGATGTAAGCTAATGTACTACCAGGAGGCATGTAACCAGCAGAGGAGTCTGGTAATGTTGTAATGAGAAAAGGACTATTCATATCTGCTTTTTTTTAACAGTGATGCATGCTGAATAATACATCTATTCCACTCCTACAACTCATATTTTTCTGTGTCTTTTAAAATTTGAGCCACTCCGACTCCGCTCTCCCGGCAGGCAACGAGATGTTGAGGAAGGCGTCTCCTACTCTAGGCACAGTACCTGGCGATATGATGTAGAAGAAGTCTTTGAAGTCGTCCATCCAAACCTCGGCCAGGCGCCTGTTGTTCTTGTTGATGACTTGGCCGGTTCCTCCGGGGAAGCTGTACGGGGTCGCCTTCCGGAACACATGGCCCACATGGGAACACGTGACGATTTCCAAAGAGCCGCCGCATTGCCAAATCTGCAGACGGATAAGCACAGTGTGGATTTTCCAGACTGATACAAGACAGACACCGGCCTTAGCCCACCCCCCGTTGACTGTCACTTACTCTGAAGGACATTTCCAAGTTCTCTCCACCCCAAATGTCCATCCCTGGATCGTAGGTTCCTATTTCTTCAAAGTACATTCGGTCTATAGAGAATAAACCTCCCGCCATGGTAGGCGTCCTGCAAGAGATTGAGACAAGATCGCATACAGATAATTGTCTGCCTAGCTTTGTGTGATACCTGACTAGGAGTTTAAAGATAGAGGCATCAGCGAGCAGACAGTCCTTTTCCTATTTTTCTATTTTGAAAAATAAATGAGCTCACACGTACTAGAGACACCACCAGAGACCACAACCACAACTATGCGGATGCTATTTAGACTCGGCTGCTGCATCAGTGGGATGCATTACACAGAGGAGAAGGCTCTATTTCCATCTGCAGATAAAAATGGCAGCTTTCACGGCTATCAACATCAGAGGAGTGTTTGCAAAGGAAAGGAATCCAACCCATCCGTGTCGTCTCTGCAGCCGACTACCATCACGCAGAGAGCTAACATTTGAACTTACAAAACTGTCTTTTCAATATTAGTTTTTTTGGGGAGGGGTTTGACTGTTCCCTCTTGATTCTTTATCACAGAGCCTTAAGCCAGGGGAAAAGTTCTTTTGGGTATAATTTCAGAGGAGGGAGGAACATGTGTGTACCTGACGGGAAGCGTTCTGTCCCCTTTGCGGCGATCCATCTCGCGCTGGGGAACCGGGTACCAGCGGAAATTGAGCTTCCAGTTGAATCCGCCGTAGGTCATGTCCGAGCCCGCCATGTACTCAAACGTCTCGTCGCTGATGACGTCGATAATAGGGCACACTACCGCTTTCCTGAGGAGACGAGTCATCAAGTTTCAAATGTTGTGCCAACTTATGGATGAACGCTTACAATACACATTGTGTAGATTTATAACTTTTTTATATGTATATTTGTATACAGGTTTTCATTCCCATCTATTTTTACATACTATAAATACTATAAATTTGGAAAGTGCTTTGGAACTAGGGCCTGGCAATAATTCAATATTATCGTTTATTGTACGACTATTGTAAAGGTTACTGAACCCACGAGGAGGTCTGACCAGCATCCGGGAAGCACCTTTTCCTCCCTTTTGAGCACAAAGGGAATTACGTGAATCTGCACTCAGCATATACCGTATTTCCTGCACCCAATCGAATCAGACCTGTGCACCTCTATGCTCTTGCACATACTTATAGACATCGATACATGTTCAGGAGCATACAGTGAAAGTGTAATGGCTCTATAATATAATAGTCTGTGCAATACGATCCTAATTTCTGCCAGGCACCTGAGACAAAATGAACAACTGATCTCAGATAAGAGAAGGAGCACGGGAGAAGCGTTGTCAATCTGCCTATCTAGTTAGAATGCCCCCCCGCCCCCTTCACAGAGATGTACTTTCCAGCTTTCTTCAGGATGGTTATGAAAGGCTGCAATGATTTCTTATTGCCCGACAAATAATAGCACAGAATATACACCTTGTCACTTTAAGCGGACATGGCTGCACATCCTGGCTTGGATAACCGCATCTACAGCCCAAAAGCGGTGGTGGAAAGCACCCTGACGAAATAACCAATCAGATTCCTATGCTGGGATCGCATTAGCTTTGAAGAGGCGCACACAGCCGGCCTCAGTCTAGACACTCGCCAGCATCCACTGTTAGCATCAGTCGTAGCGCAAAGGCACAAAGTTAATTAGAGCTAGCTGTTCCTCCGAGGCAGATGTAAAGTGATTAGCTGCTCCTATCAGCAGAGCCATACCATGCCCCATACCATATTACTGCCACATCCATAATCACATAGTCAGTGATGCAACTTGTGTGAAATGTGATAGTACCACTCTTACTGCAGCTGAAATAGTTAAGAGATTATTTTCAGTTGCAGCAGTGTTATAATGAACTGACACTGAGTAGCTCCTCCTAAAAAGCGCAGAGTTGAGACATTTCAGCATGTGGCGTCTTGGCACCTACCTATCATCTTTGATGTGGGCCAGCAGAGGTTCCAGCCAGCCCACAGTACACTCACAGTGGGCGTCCAGGAAGGTGATGACCTGTCCTTTGGTGGCTGCCGCCCCCCTCAGCCTGGCTCTGATTAGACCTGAGCGCTGTTCCATCCTCAGGACCCTCACTGGTACCTCCAGTGTCCGCACATAGTTCTCTAGCTTCTTCTTCAGGAAGTCTGAAAGGAAATCGTCACATGACAGTACAGCATGGTTATCTCCTGAATTCATCTCGATTGCATTGGACGTTTTGCTGTCATGTGGCATTAAAAAAAAAAGCATATGTTGATTCACTGGATCTAAAGCAAAACCTACATTGTGTGAGTTCCAATCAGAGCTTGAGATTAAACCTCCTAAGAGCAAAATGACCATTGGGCCATTGTGCCTGGTTGACGGTTTGCGTCACAGTGATCAACTTGTGTTCAAAATATAAACCCTGCACCTACAAATACAAACCCAAACCCATGACTATGTGCACCTATCAGTCTTAATAAAAATAAAGAATAAAAAATATGTAAAGCTATCCTCACCAATATATAATAAAAATAAAAATAAAGCTTAAAAATATATAAAGCTATACAGAAATATACAAATGTGCAGTGCAAAGGAAAAATAATTGTAATGTGCAAAACCTCCAGGGTGCAAAAAGTGAAATGTACAAAAAGTGAAAATGTGCAGTAGTAGTTCTTGTGTGTGTGTGAACTACTACTGCACAATTTTACTTTTTGCACATTTCACTTTTGGTTAGCTGGTTTTGTCCCGAGCTGCAGTTCAGGCTGCCCACCTCTCTCGCTGGCGTCGTCCACTAGCAGAATCTCCACTAGCAAATGCCTGGGGGAGCGATTGATGACACTGTGGACCGTCCGCAGCAGCGTGCTCCACGCCTCGTTGTGGAACACGATGACGATGCTGGTGTTGGGGAGGTCATCCGGGTACACCTTGGTCTTACAGCTGAAACAGCAACAGTAACGAAAAGAGTTCAGCAAAGTTGAGAAAAGTGTGGGAGAGCAGAATTGAGTGTATCCTGTTGCTAGCCAATCATTAGTATTATTGCCCCAATGCATTGTCACCGGAGATTTTCTGCCAAGCGTCTCTGAGAAAAACGTAAAAACCCTGACGTTGACAGCTGTGTCAGTGTGTCCTTGACTTGACGGGGTGTCTGTCAAAGAGTGAGGATGTCGGGGGCTTGGGAAGGCGCTGTAGTGGATGATGTTAAATAAGGAATGAGCCTGCGTTAGGGAGGGGAGGTTAGCCAGCGTGGCAGTGGGAGGGGTAGTGGGAGTGGGAGGTGACAGGAACCATTGGAGCAGACGGCATTACCAGCTCAGCAAGGTGACAGTGTGGCCGGGAGAGTGGCCATTAAGGTGACTTCTTAATGGTATCCAGAGGCAATGACCACTATTCCACACAGCACCGGACAATTTTTCGCCCATGCGACTGGTGAAATTTTGCAAAGCCAAGCTGTGTTCTGCAATGCTGCTGCTGTAATATTTATATGGAGGGGAGGGATACCATAATGGACGGCCAAAAAATTGGAGGAATGATGCAAAACGATGTCAGAAATATACATGATCTTTTTCACTGTGTAGGCAGTATGATTTTTACCTCGTATTGCAAAAGGAAAATCAAGACAAACCTTACTGTGTAGGTGTAAAAAAAAAAAGATGTCGTTGTGGCATTTTGCTCATAAATAGCAGCAGACTGGAAAAGACCTTGGACTGTGCTTAATGAAAGAGCTGTTGAGCGGTTGTTGTTTGATTGGAATACTTAAACATGAATCACTCGGCTGATGTCTCCAAGAGAGGAGAATGCCGGTGCATATCAGCAGCCCGGAGATGAATGCGCTCATGTTTCACACAAATTGCTCTCCGGGTTTTCATTATCCGACTCAAGTGGATCTTAGCTGATGGTAAACAAAACCCTCCTCCCATTCAACTGTCAGCCCTAATGTACACACTTGAGGGATCTGATAGATTCAGCATTGATGCAGTGCCTGTAATTAGAGATTTTTTTTTTTTTTTTAACATCAGAGGAAGTTATTAGTACCAATAGCGTCTTAAGGAATTTGGTCACTCGAAAAGCACACAGGAGATCTCAGACCTAGAAAATACCTTATACATATGTTTCTTTAATCATGAGGATTGCATCGCTTTGATCATTTAGAACATTTAATTTGAAGGACTGGTGCCTTCTATCACTGTCTGCAACCCCACTGAGACTCTTCTGAGGAGAGAAAAGCATCCCTGCTGCCATGCTGAGCTGTTTTAGAATCCTGGAAGTTTCTAGTGAACCCAAAGTCTGCACACATAAAAGAGCAAAGAACCTAAAGAAAGATAACATAACTGAAAAAGCAATAAAGTATGAGCCAAGATGTCAGCTTTTTGATAAAGAGACTATGATGCTGATGTGCTTTGATCAAAGGTATCAAAGCTTATAGGGTGTGGGGGAGGAGGTCGTGAAGAATGTGAGCAGTGGTGGTAGAGTGTGTGTGTGTGTCCATGTACATGTGCATAAAGGTGTAATCTGTAACTGAAGACCCCACAGTACCGAGGTCAGTAGTATTGATTCGCAGCGTGTGTCTGGCAGGAGGCCAAGCTCGCTCACCCGTCCAGCCTCACGTCTGGCAGACTCCTGTTGAGCGCAATCATGTCGCTGGCCATCAAGTTGAACTGGTTAATCTTAAAGAGCTCCTTCATTTTCTCCTGGTCGTCTTTGGGGACGTTCACCGCTTTGCCCATCTCCCCCGGGCCCTCGTGGCTCCGTGAGATCACCGCTGTAATGTAAAACAGGTGAAAAAACTATATTATATTGTGCATGACGCAAAAATAGGCATTAGTTGCATCTTTTTCTTGCTGTGGAGGTGAGAGTTTAACATCAAACTATTTTGTTAAATCACGCAAAAGTCACTCCGTATATAGAGTTAATTTCTTTATACCAGCAGTTTCAGCCAGTACTCTGAGTACTGGCTGACTCTGATCTCAGTTATTCAAGGCTCCCTGGAAAAGGAAGGAACTGAAAATGAGCTCTTAGTAAGTGATCCTTGTCATATAGAAAGTATACGTCTAATACCAGGAGAGAGAGGATGGCATGAGGCCATTGTGAGATGTTAACATCGGCACATCAGGGGCAGGGTCATTAACTGTCCCTTCAGGCAGTCTGACACTCCCACAGCGCAGCCAAGCATGCTGGATCTGCTACTAACACTGTATATAAAAGCACTCCATATAAATCCAACACTATATAAAAAATAGAATGCCGCTATACATTCCAGTACAAAAAACAAAGCACCAAAACAGAATTCTCCAATGTGTATGTATAAAGCTGGCTTTATGTTTTGTGTAGAAGGTGATGAGATGGGATTTCTTTATTTATTTCTCCTTTATTTAGTCACACTGAGGTTCATATGTCTTTTTCAAGCGAGCGCCAAGAAAGCAGCTTCCAGGACGTTGCAGACACAAGCAACAACACATAGAAAAGATAAAAGCATAATACTTAAAACCAAAAAAAACTGAGAGAGCTGAAAGGAAAAGTTGCTTTTGAAACCCTGTGTTGACAGTAAAAGAGCTCAGCATCAAATCTTTTGGTAATAAATTCCAATAGAGTGAAGCTGCTTCGCTGGAAGCATGCTTTTCAAATCCAGTTCCTGTGAGGGGAGCGTGGTACAGAATATGGATTTGTGATCTCAGCTTGTATTGACCAGCTCAGGTAGCTTGGCAGCTGAGTGAGACTTCTTATGGCTGAGCAGTCCTGTCAAATCGTACGGTACACCATGGAGCATGAGGGAAGTGCTATTAGTAACAAACCTTAAATCAGCACGATATAAGGTGTCCAACAAATGAAGATGTGACCCTGGACCATTCATATATAAAATATCCAATAAGGGTAAAAAAAAGTAGCATTCAAAAGAGATAAGATGAAATGAGGGTGTGCAATATAACAGCAGTAAAACTTACTGAGGCAAAGGAAAAATGAATACATAACGAACCATCCATCCATCCATCTTCCGTACCCGCTTATTCCTATTCAGGGTCACGGCATCCCTGAATATATCCCAGCATGCATTGGGCGGAAGGCAGGGAAACACACTGGACAGGTCACCAGTCCTCGATCCATCAATGTGTTCTGACAGGACGAACACAGTAGCGCTCACATTCACACCTATGGGCAATTTAGTCTCCAATCCATCTGACTTGCATGTCTGACTCGTATGTCTTTGGACTGTGGGAGGAAACCCACTTATGTTTCCTCCCTTTTATGCTGTACAAACATACAGCATACAGGATACACATGTGGATTATTGTCCGTCCGTACAGAGAATGCATCCCAAGGTATGTGCCCACTCGCAGATCATAAACTGTGCAAACAAATGTTATATTGATCAGTCCAGCACAGAGAAATGTGAAGAGCAGTCCAGTGCAGTTCATATAGTCAGTGCAGGCTTGCCTCAGCACCTGCTAGTTGGCCGAGACGTGTGCAGGAAGCAGTGTACCGTCGGCTGGATATATTCAATTTCAGCTCAATCTGTTGGAAAGATCTAAATTCAGACACTTGGCGAAACACGCTAATGGATGAAAGAGTACGAGGGTAACATCCTTCCCATGGTTTTCTTGGCTCACCACACTCCAATACCTGCAAAACATCAGCACTGCTGTTGTAGCTGCTGCACACAGCCGGCTCCCTTCACCAAAGGAAAATGCCCTCCCAATAGATATACAACTCCCTCCCTCTCTCCAATAATGTCTTAAAGTAGAGGCAATGGTTTTCATGAAAGGGGGCCCGCACAATTCACATTAGCGACGTGGCCCCCGGGTTAAGAGGATTCCCCGTAACCCCTCGTGGGGATGGGCTCGCGTCTGTTGGATTGCGAGCCTCAACTGATCCGGCTCTTTTCTCGGCGGCGCTAGCTGACACTCTCCATTAGGACATTGGCTTCAACCTGACGGGCTCGGCTACAGAGCTGAGCAGGATTATTGAACCGAGTGTCCATCAAAACACATGCTCTGACCGGCTCCTCCAATCCAACTTGTAGGTACGGATCATCACGGACCACGCATTTTCAGATTTCATACAGTTCATACAGAATATAGACTATAAAGCATCACACCAGTTTGGGTTGCCCTTACATTATTTACCATCACCAAATCATAAGATTCAAACTATTGATTGGTTATATCTTAACATATAACAACACCTCTAGATACTGAAGTCAAATCTGTTCCAAGGCTTCTTTCTGCCAGTCGACAGTGGACTCCTACTGAATACCATGTGGGACAATAGTATCAGAGGTAGACAAAGCAGCCAGAAGTTTGTTTTGTGAAAGAGACCGTCCTCGGGCCTTGAAATAACAATGCAGTAGGAGCTGCCATTCCCAGATTACTGCTGCATAGTTGGGTGTCTTTGTTCAAAATGTGAAATTGCTATCTTTCATTTGTGCTAAATTACATTTCAGAGCATAGAAACCACTGACTTCCCTCTTCACTTTGCATAGTTTTACTTATTCTGAACTATCTTTAAGTTTAGAAGTACAATTTCACAATTTTTATATTTTACTGTAAATGCTATTCAATAATAGTTGAGGAGTACATATATCTATCCTCTTTGCAGGAACCATATTTCTGCATCTTTTCCCTGCATTAGGTAGCTATTTTTCTTATTACAGCTCATTACATCATGTGCGAGTTGATATATAAATATTTAATATGTGGGTTCCAGATATGAGTAGCACATACTTTGCATTATAGTTTAAAAATTGCCCATCTTTCACATAATATAACAAGTCCGATATAGAGGTCATAAACTTTCAAAACTGACTTCCTGTAGTGACACAGTGTCCGCGACCTGGCCGGCCCGACACACTCTTCCTGACCTCCCAGCGAAGAGCATTCATTATAAATGATGACCACAATCATCTGGGAAGAAAACTGCGGCTTTGTCGTAAGGGCCATACCAATCTAATTCAATGGCCCTGCCCTCCGCTTTATCCCGAGCAATTATGGTGAAAAGGCTCCCGCTCACACTCAAAGGTAATGAGTCTTCAGAGATGTGATCGCTCGCAGGCCCGCTGTTGTTATCCATTGTCTGCGTCACGTGACGGAGGTATAACAGCGAGAGCTCATTACTCATTCAGACCAATTAGCAACATGTTTTTCTCAGTGATGTGCAAATATAGATTTCCTAAACAGCATGTGCTACATATAGTTACATAGTAGTACGTTAGATCATTCGGATGTCTTCTGAGAGTTTGAAATGGATTGCCTGACCTCGGTTGGATCCGCCGATTCCTATTTCGAAGGTGGTAAATTCCACTTATCAAGAGGGACCCGCATGCCTGTTCCAGGTGGACTGAGCCGCTGATCTGCATGCAGCCCAGGATTGTGTTATCTGCTTTTCATCCCGTGGCTGCCCAACATCCCCCAGCTATTTTCATGCTAAATTTACTTTACAGAGGAAAGTCTGTGCAGCGGTGCAGAGTCGAAGGCTCTTTCACAGGGGCTCGATCCACTCTCTCCTCCTCCTCCTCCCTGCCAGTCTGACCCAGCTGGCATGACATGTATCGGAGGAGCTCCTGCTGGGCACAGTACCGGAGGAGGCCGGGCACAAACACCCTGCAGAACTAGTGTTGTGCTGCGCCGCTCTCTACCTAAGCCTTAATTGCGACATGCTACCTTTCCATATCACCACCCATGCAAAATGTATAGCAATCAGGACTAGATGCGTGGCATTTAAATGGGACGTTTGCAGAGGTACGAGCGTCTAGAAAATGGTAAACTGTGTGGGGAGCATATATTCTGAGTCTTAATAATTAATGCATAGAGTTAGGTTTTTTTTGTATTCTGAAAACCAAACGAAAGTATGGATTGGATTCTGTGATGCACCCCAGATATGGTGTCACGGATGAGATCTCCTCAGCTCAGCTCCTTTTGCCATCTCAACAGTGACGTAACCTCATGGTATCACATTTAAATCAATAGCCAACTGTTAGACTGCAACTATCTCTCCTGCAAATGAAGGGACATGGAAATATCTGTATGACACAGTGATTAATTCATGAGAATAAGCACAAGCAATAAGTGAAATTCTCTCTACAAGTGATGTCCTTCCCAAATAAAGATGGTGCTCTAAACTTACTGGTTGTTAATGATGTTTAATGTATATCCTCCGATACTGCATCTAAAGACAAGCTGAAATTCAACAGCATCTGGATGGAAAAATGTATATGCGTCACTGAGGCCTTGAGCATACACTAGCACTTGTCTTGAAAATGATTCCAGCTCCAAAAACACTGTCGATACTTTCAAAGCTTGTAACAGCATTTCACTTTCAACCACCGAGGACCTGGTTTTGGAAACAGATCTGATAGAGTAAATTAATCCTGCGGATTTGGTTTATTTAGCTGGAGGTTCTATCGAGTTGTTGTTCGCAGTGAGGGAAGATTCATAATCAACAGCAACTCATTCCCCGCTGCTTGCAGCGTTGCTCTGGTTGCTTCATCAGTGGTATAACTGTGATCATTCCAATGGTTAATGATGAAGGGGTCTCGTTAGTGCTGGTAAAGGACTGCAGTTCTGTCTTGAGGTGAATCTCTTTCCCAGTCTCCTCAAAACATCCATCCAGCAAAAAATGTGCACTTGATTTGGGCAACAGATAATATTTCTACCAGAGGAGTGGCTTTAAATAAGTTCTTTAACTTCATCATCGTATAGTCTGGGATTAAAATAAACACCGCCAAATGCAGGTAAAAATTGTGGCAGGTAACTGTCAGTTTGGCAGGTGAGGCTCCCTGATCTAGTTTCTGTATGAAACCAAAGTATCTACAATAGGCTGCGGGGTGTGCACTGACGTGGCTCCAGCATCACCAGCATGTGGATTGTAAAGCTGCTGTCATCGGGTTGGATGCAGTGAAGGTGAAGCTAGACGGATCAATTATAACTAACATTTGTGGTGCAAAAAGACCGCAGGATACTCAAACGGAAACAGTAGCGTTTAAGATGAGAAAAGAGACGAAGAATGACTGTGAGGAAGGGGTTTAAGAACATGGTGATCAGGTGGTGACCGGCTTGTGTTTGACAGAAACCAATATAACGTTATGTCAAGACAAACGGATGCAATTCTTTTGTTTGTACAAGCACCCTTGGGTATAATACAGCTAATACATTGACAAGTTGCGCAAGCCGCTAAACTAAAACATTTCCATAACAAAACCCTGTAAAACCTGCAAGTGCGTAAAAAGGTAATGTGATATTCTCAATGAACGCATCCAACAGTGTGTGCGTCTACAGCCTGCGAGTCTGTATATGTTGATAAATGGACATATAGATGCTGTAGCCTAGATCCTGTGGTATATGGGCCTATGCATAATTGATGCATCAAATCAATTATTTGTCTGGACCATGAGAGAGATTATGTAAACTGTGTTCCTGCCCTGTTCACATATTAACATACCGCCTAACATAGCTTTACCTCAGTATGCAAAGGAAATGTTTTCATTTGCATGCCAACATATGGACAACAGGGGACCGGGCCTAAGTTTCTGTTGATCAAACTGAAGAGAAGTGACCAGAGCTGAGGTGTACCTGCTCCCATCAGGAATTCGAGGCATGCATTCTTTAAAAGGCCATTATTGACCCGGTGATGAACGACTGACCCCTTGTCCAAATTAGCTGTAATGGAGTGGAAGCTGATTGCAATCCATAAACTCATACTGTAGGCCATTCTCATATTAGCAGCATGGTGATTTTAACAAATCCAGTGATTCCTATGCATTATGGTCTCAACACTGTAACACAGTGATGTAGAAAAGTTCTTGAGTCTGAGGTTCGGCTTAGTTGAATATATATTTATTACAAAAAGGGATTTCGAGAGGAAGAGGTGTACACCGCGCATAGGCAACATACATTTCTTCAAAGAAAAGAGGGTTTACACTGGTCTTTAAGTACCAGTCAAGGACGTCAGAAGGATGACAGAATGTGCTTACATTGGAACAGTTTGACACAAAAGGAGATAGAAGGACCGTTAAGACATCATATGCTGTGTCCTAGATCAGAACATCCATAGATAAACAGACTTTCTGGAGCCTCTGGGAATGTGACGTTATGGCCTAAAGGTTACAGAGAGACCATTCTACTCACACAGCATGAAACAGTATATTCTCAAGGGAGAGTCAGTACATCTGTAGTCCATATATGCACATGTATTGAATGATAACGACAGTAAGTAGTGTGACTGCATCAAGGATTAATGGACAGATTTTATTCCAAAAATAATCAAAATCGATTCCACTCAGAAATTGTGACAGTGAATCGTGGCAGACTGAGTGGCCTAAACCTTGCTTTTTTTTAACAGAAATGAATATGGGAGTCTCATTTGAGAACTTAATTCCCTTAAAACACTCAGCTCGTCAACTGATCTAATTTAAAAGCATAGCGTAACTCCCGTATAGCGTAAGACTTTTGTAATGCTGATCAGTCTCAGCAGCTGGGTGGCATCATGTCTCTCTGCCTCAGTCTAACCTTGAAAGCGGCTTAGCGAGCCTCCTGGAAACCTGCTTATTTAAGGGCATGTGAGGAAGCGGGACTGCTACAGAAGGCCCATGCACTGCTGCGGTTTAGGTTGAGATTTAGAGTTAGCATAACTCTTAAAGGAGCCCTTCTGTATTTATTTACATATATGATCAAAGATGTTTAATGAAGGCCTTGTTATAATGTGATTTGGTTTGAGAGGTTAAATTTAAAGTTAGTGCATTATCAGCCGTCCTTCTTCCAGGCAGTTTCCGACTAACATCGGTCAACGCCTCACGGACTTGGTCTTGATTGGCTCCCCTCACTAAACAATTGCTAAAATCCTTCCAACCAACATTTGAACTTCCTGTGAGAACTTAAGTCTTCAAATTCATTCAATAAATACCCTTTTAATTTGACATTAAACTGAATAATATGGGGCCTTTAATATCAAAGCTCGGGGTTTCAAGAGGAAGGGAATGAAGCAGTCCAGCCCGAGACGTCATCACTGCTTAATGCACCCCCCTGACAACTGCAAGGCCCTTCAAGTCTCTATTCTATAGGTGAAATGTCATTAGCGTGGACTCACCTCTGAGGGCGGGGAGCAGCGAGCGGTCCTTCCTGTCGTCGCATTTGTTGCACTCACTGAAGTAGAGCAGCAGGAACACATCCACCAGCACCCACACTAAAGAGGTGGTCAAAACCACCTTGCAGTAGACGAACCGCCGCATCACCTCCCTGGGAGGCTAGCCAGCCAGACAAACAGGGGAGGGAAGCTGCCGCGAGTGCTCAGGAGCACACTGTCTGCTGATGAGGCGTTTGAACTCTGGAGATAGGGTGAGGAAACAGGGGGGAGGCTGAAGATGTTCCACAGAGAGGCGTCATCCCACTGAAGAGAGAAAAAGACAAGACTAATGACCCCACTGTGCCAAGGAAGGAAATCAGGCTCCTTTAGCAATCCTGATTATTTTAGTCTTATTACTCAAGGCAAAAAGTGTAATCCGTGGTGATAAAACACAATAAACTTATGTGGAACTTGTGAGGGGGAAACATGTCAGCAAAATTCATGAAGAACTACACTTAAAGTGGATCAATATTTTTCTCTTGGGAAAGCGATTCGTAATCAACTTCCTGAGACTCTTTATGCATTTTCATGGCGATACACAATCAGGCCATATAGCATTTTCCCATTTGATAGCGTAAGTGAACGCTCACTTCCCCTTCAGAGGGCTCTACCACTTCATCAGTGGTGCTGCAGGGACCGAGTGGATAGCTTTCCTACCAGGGGGATGATTTGTGGGGTCAGAAATCTCATTGGCATGGACTGTACACCTTGCAATATTTTAGATGAAAAAGAAAATTATTTGCTATCAAACATGTTTTTTACTGCTTGTGAAGCCAAACCTACTCTTGTCTGCTGCAAAGGCGTATGAAAGTATAATGAACACTGAACTGGCGAAAACATGAAGCTTTCAGTGGAAGAGAATGAAATATGTGCCACACAATAAAACACATTAATGCACAATCTAGCCTGCAGCGTATGAGAACCGAGAGTATACAGCGCATAGCATAGGACAAATACATATCAAATGTCAAATATGTCATATAGGTCATATAGTAAATCAAAGGAAGTCAAATTTCTCATTCACTCTATCAGGCTAGCCAGTTGCATTCAGAAACGTTTGAACCTCCCACTTGCACTTCAAGGCATCAGGTATCAAGGGACTGTTTTCTATTGATCATATAAACAGAAACTGCTATAGTGTGCTGTTGCAGTAACATGCATGAGTGACTGTGTCTGCTTGTGTGCACACGTGTGTCTGTGTGATATATGCATGTATTAATCCGTGTCTAGGTATGTGCATATGTCTGTTTGTGTGTGTGTGCATGTTCATTTGCAATTGTATGTACTAGCTTACCATATCCTGTTAGTGATAGTGGATAATGTCTTCAGCATCTCCTGTGGGGAATTTGACAATCTCATTTCCCTATCTTTCACTTGCAGCGTGGCACTGGTTTTGCACTCCACACACACACACACTCTCACACACACACACACACATCGTCCTCCCTGCTCCCTGTCTAAATGTCCATCACCAGAGCTGACACCACTGCCCTGGGCTAACTGCTACCTCATTCAAAAACAAGGCTGCCTCTGTCCAGCCACATCAAGAGCCTCAGATCACAGCACAGTGGATGATCACAGACAGACAGCACACCGACCAGAACTCACACACCATTCAAAGACTCCAGCAGAAGGACATTTGGATGGGCTCAGCCCCAAGCCACACTTCCTGAGGAATGATAGCCTAATCAACAAAGTGGTCTCAGCAAATTATGCCTTATAAATCTGCAGCATAACCTTTGAAACCCTCACAATACAGCATGTACATACAGGTGGAAGAAATGAAAAGCTCAGCTGGCTGAAATCCAAGCTTGTGCATGGTATCTCACCTCCACTCACATCGCAGAGCACTCTATGGTAATTCCATCTGATCATGTGTGTTTGAATCTCTGGCCATCTGCTCGGCGTGCCGGTGGCAGAGTCGTGTTTGGGTTACAGGCTACAGGCTGCTTGCTGCACAGTGCTTGCAGCCTCCACCAAAGTAGTCTGGGTCATTAGTCCAATTTCCTGTCTGCTGAGCAGCAGTGCTAAAAAGAGGTCTCTTCACGCATTTCAAGACACACATTCCACCGAACACATCAACACACAAGTTTAAATGAAACATTATCGACCGCATTCCCAAGGTGCCACAAGATTATGCTGTTTGGCCCCTTTAACACTCTTCACTGTAAAATGCTTGGTGCTATGCTACCAGTTGGGCTATTATTTATTCAGCATTCATTTTTACCAGGAGTACTTTGATTACAAGACTACTCGCCATCATCAATAATCTATACATGATCCTACAATTGAACACAGCTCAAGATCAATGCTTGAAATTGGTACCATGACAGTATGGTGAGCAATGAACATTTGGAGGGAACACTAAAAGAATGGCAAACTGATCAGACAGTGAGTTGGGCCTTCTTCCTAAACCTCTATTTATACGTGGACGGTTTGCAGGTCATGCATGCTCTGGTACACATTCAATTTCCCCTCATTCAGATTTTTACTGAAGCGAGTGGGGGAGGTGCCTTGCTCAAGGGCGCCTCAAAGGTCGCCGTTGTTGGAGAGCAAATCTCTCTGGCGGTGGGGTTCAAACCAGCAACCCTTCCAGTCCTCTAACCGTTAGGCTGCTGTCGTTGCCAGGAACAGGAGGTGATTATCAGGTTGCACCAGAGCTGATCCCCTTAAGCCCCGCGTGCCAATGTAGCCGCTCTGATCACCCACACAAGGTGTAAATGCATCATTGTCGTTGTGGTCATTTTAAGTGTGCGACGGGTCAACACACGGACTCTCTCCGTGTTTAGTTAAGAGATATAACCATCCGCTATGGCCTCGTGTACGTGTTACACGTTGACCTTATAGTTTATTCTATCAGCTGATGGGAAAACAGCCAATAAGCAGTCAGCCATTACCCTGGAGTAAAAGGCTATTTGACATTCAAATCATAACCGTCATCATCATCTATGAATTTACCCAAATGTGACGTTAATCAGCCTACATGAAGCGCGAGGACCGCGGCATTATTTTTGCTAACGGGACGTGTGCAAGCAACGGAAAACGTGAATATTCTTTACTTACCTAAATTATAGATGGACTGAACCAATGACCCGTTCCAGCCTTGCCGTCCAGCAACGTGTTGAATAGGGATGACAACAGACATAACCTAACGCGCAATTATTGGCTGGATGACACTGAACAGATTGGTCCTTCTCCAAACGAGACCCGTAGTCCATCTCAGTACAGAGTAGTCCACAGCCAGTGTGATGCTGCCGGTTCCGTAACGGCTCGCATGGTTCCTATTTGGACTCCTTGATATAAATTGCCCCTAGTTGTTTTGCGGCCGACCATACCGCCTCAATGAATTCTCCCATTCAGTTCAATTGCTATGCAGTCAGCGCGAGAGAAAAAAAACAAACGCAAGATACGTCTCGTGCACCTGTTCTCCGACAGAATATGATATGTGTAACGCTAAGGGACAGGCGAGGTATCATTCTAGCACAATCTAACCTCCGCACACAGGCGACCAGTCAGGGCCGATTCTCTTCTGTGATTGGCTGCGAGCTGTGTCCATCACGAGAGCCTCCACGAAGCGGAGCAACACTGGTATCTGGTTAATGTAATGCAACACTAACCCTACATAAGCATCACTAGGGTTATAATAGGGGTTATGATGTTTTTATTTTGATTTCATTTGTCAGGTACCCAGTTTTATTTTGGTCTTAGATGGTAATTGAAAGGAGGATAGAGTAGTAAATTAGAGCGTTTTTGCCTGAAGAGGGCCTTGGAACTCTTTATTTTGGTTTTAGGTTTGCTCAATTTAGCTGTCATGTTCAGTTTTTAAATTTTACTTTATTTTCCTTTCAGTTCACATTTTACTATGGTGATTGTCATGGATGAGGAGAATCTGCCCCAGGTCTCCCATGATGTGTCCAGTGTTAAAATAGGATGGCACCAGCACACATTACACTCATAATATGTATCAGTGTATTGTTAGTAGACGTGGCTTTTACTCATTTCTCCTATTGTCTAGCCTTCATTTGGCTCAATCGGTTAATTTGATTTTATTTATATAGCACAATTTGTTCAACGTGAAGCTCAGTGTGCTTTACACAATAAGAAAAAGGGAAAAACAGATTAAACCAACTTTAGAATATATACAAAGTTGCTCCCCCAGACAAATAAACCTGAAGATCCCCAACCACCTCAACCCACACAGTCTGACGTACATGCCCACACACATAAACACCCAACAGGCACATACACACTCATCATAAAGAAACACATGCATATATACACATACACACACACACATATACATATATCAATTAATTGAATGCTGTTTAAGATGGGTTTTGAATAGTGTAATGGTCGGGGGAGATTTCACATAATCTGGCAGACGCAGAGCATAAAAGCTGAAAGCTGCTTCATCAGCTTTGGTTGCTTCTCTCGGGATCTTTAACAGGGCAGGGCCCGATGACCCGAGAGACCTGCTAGGTTTATAACTGATGTGCATGTCAGAGGAGTAATGTGGAGCCACACCATTAACAGCTTTGTAGACCAGGAGCAAAATTCTGAAATCAATCCCAATGGAGCAGATCTAAGAGCAGGTGTGATGTGCAAATCCTGGTCAAGAGTTGCACTGAGTTTTAGAGATATTCTTTAAGTGGTAGAATGAAGATTTAGTGATGTTGCTGACGTGAGTTTTAAAATGGTAGTTCAGCATCCATAACTTCACCAAGATTTCTGACCTGGTCATTGCTCCTAAGAGAAAGAGAGGCCAGGTAGGGTGAGGTTTGGCTTCAGGGTTTTCCATGCACTGCAGTTTTTATTTTATTTCAGTTGACTAGATTTTAGTGAAATATAATAACCTTGACAGGCACTAAGCACAGCTATAACGACAAAGGCCTATCTATAAATGTAATGCAACCACTTCTCATTGTCATCTAAAAAAATCCCTTTATGTAATTAAAATCTAACTAGAATGTTTTTCTTGAAATTTGCATTTGAAGTGCATGTAAAATATCCTGTTAATCTGACTCATTAAAAGGAGGTATATATTTGTGTGTGTGTGTGTGTGTGTGTGTGTGTATTATGATGTAGTTCAGATTTCCAAATTCATCCAATTGCAGTCCATATTGTATGTAGTATATGTAACGTGTGTTATTTTGTACTTTGTGTCTGTGTGTATGTGTGTTTGTAAATGTGTGTGTGTCTGTAGAGCAATTGTCTTACAGATTTGAAAATTCAATTTGTCTCTACACTGTGTCTCTGGGCCTGTATAGCGGCATCTTGTTGTACAATGCTGCCATCTGGTGCTATTGATGAGAGCCCGCTAGTGCTGCAGAGGCCTACGGGGAGACGAAGTAGTCCTGTTCTACCCCCAAACGCTTCATCAACATGATTCTTGATAACTCAGCTCATTTCTAGATGCTGTTCAGGCAGAGTCTCTCCTCTGTCTGTGATTTATTTGTGAGCATTTTAACCCCATTTGACATTGTGTAGCCAAGCATATTGCAGCAGCTGGCAAATTAGTCCACCCCCTGTAAGATAGAGCTAAATTCCATTTCTGAACCAATCGCTTGCATATGCAGGTTATACAAGCAACAGATTGGGTGAGAAACATCCACCAGATGTCAGTGTGTGTCCTGATTTCGCCTGGGCCTCGGCTCTAGCAGAAGCCCTGGATGTCATGGCTCTGTGCGCCTGTGATGGGGAATTAAAACCAGAATGATGAATTTACTCTTTAAATTGGAATTGTGTGGGGAAAATGACGTTTTAGAGCGATGTGGTGGTTACCGTCATAGCATCGCCATAGCAATGGTTGCCAAGCTTTAATCCGCAGGGTTTTCCTTTTCATCCTCTGATAACATCCGCACGCTCTACGTGGGGCCATATGCTGTGTGTCCCTTTCAGACCCATGCATCGCTCGTCATTTACAGTAAAAGTCAGTGACATTTACTTTATTTCTCATTAGAGACAATGCATAAAAGTTCTTGGATTACAGACTTTCTTTTTGCAATGCCATAGAGGGAAGTTCTTCACTGGTTCTGAGCTAATGAATGATTCTATAGAGGCAAATTGTTCTATAGACAGACAGACAGACAGACAGACAGACAGATAGATAGATAGATAGATACATAGATAGATAGATACATAGATACATAGGCTACATACATACCGGAGCCAGGACAGCACAACAAGAGCGCCACCATGAGACTGAGCCTGTGGGGTTGGACTTTTAATGTGTGTGTGTGTGTGTGTGTGTGTGTGTGTATTTATATATGTATTTATATACGTATGTATGTATGTATGTATGTACATACATACATACATACATACATATATATGTATGTATGTATGTATGTATGTATGTATGTATGTATGTACATACATACATACATACATACATACATACATACATACATATATATGTATGTATGTATGTATGTATGTACATACATACATACATACATACGTATATAAATACATATATAAATACACACACACACACACACACACACACACACATTAAAAGTCCAACCCCACAGGCTCAGTCTCATGGTGGCGCTCTTGTTGTGCTGTCCTGGCTCCG
>CABFOQ010023012.1:0-15501 GCA_900660455.1 Gephyroberyx darwinii
GTTATAGCGGTGGAAAGTGACACCTGTGATTAGAACTGGGAAACCATGTCCTCTTACTGGGATCATTCCCAGTGACTTGTAGTGAAATAAAACTTCCAATTTTAAGGGGGTCCCTGCTACCCCTTCCTCCCTGGGCGTCCCGGTTTGGGATCCTAATAACGCCACCATGTTTCCAATCAGATGATAGTCCGGAGATTGACGTGTTGCTGTCTTGCCAAGCTTAGTTAACAGTTTGGGGCTGCTGTATCTGCGCTCGGAAATACAGACACTTTAGTGATCAGTATGTTTAATCCTGTTTGATATGAATGCATTTTTCATGCCATCCAAGAGATTATATCACACTATTTATTGTCCGGTTTGTACTGTCTCTTTATTGTCCTGTCTTTTCCATAGTGATCTTATAGTGACCTTATCCTACTTTATCATATATTGTTTAAATTTCCTATAGTATCACTATTATAGTTTCGCTATTTGTATACTATGCTTATTGTATTTATTACATGATTACTATAATTATTTTTTGCAACCGACATTGCATTGCTTATGTTTTAGGATTCCTTGAGAAATGATGATTTCATCAAGTGGTTATATTTTGCCAGAAAATTATATATGCAATATATGGACCTTCTGATTTGAATTGATCCAAAGCAATGAACAGACTATTCAACTTTAAAAACGAATCTTCTGCTACTGAATAGTGTTGAATTATGAATGTGCCCACCTGTGCTTTCCTGCTAGATTTAAAGGGCCTGGTAAATTGTTATGGACTGAACCAGGATGTGCCAGGATTGGGTAAATGCTGAGCACTGGATTGCTAAATCTGTAGCATCATTTTGCCCAATACAGGACCCATACTGCACACACACACCGTCCTCCCCCACATCCACTTGTCATCCACCTTCACTCCTCGGCCTTGCTGCTTTGTATTTGCATCTAACCATTACTTAGATCAGCAGGCCTTAACAGGTCATGTTTCCACACCAATACAGGCTCTCTCTCTCTGTTGCCAACCTTTTAGGGAAGCAAACCAAGATAAGGTTAAAAGCACAAACCCTATCAGCCCTGTGCGCTTCCTATGAGTGCACTGTATGCCTATTGTAGTTTACCCCTTTTCACTATAAAGCCCTGTCTCATACCATTATACAACATACCTCATCAGGTCAGTTATACATTGGCACACTCACATACGCTCCCATCTTGAACAGACAAGAGTAGAGCTGAGGCTCTAGGCTGCCACTCTTACCTTCGAAAGCCATACGTTCTCTTACCTAACTAATAAGGCTTTCTATCTGTAGGGTTATTTCCCTGTTCACTCTCTCTCTCTCTCCTCTCTCTCTCTGTCTCTCACTCTCTCTCTCCTCTCTCTCTCTGTCTCTCCTTCTGAGGAATGGTAGGTGCTGTTCCCTGTCATTACTCCAAGGCACATGGTGAAGCTCAGTTTTTTGCATCTGTTTTTGTTGCTATTAACCTATTTTTGCGTTGCCTTTTTGTACTGTAAAGCCGTGGCTATTTACCAAAGGGTAGCCAGGGGTTTGGGAGCAAGTGGAAGTTTAAAAAAAATCATTGTATTGTTCAGCAATATGGTTTTAAGATGTACACCGTGCTGTTGCTGTTGATTTGGATCCTTTTAAGATAAGTGTTTTGTCAAAGAGGTAAAAGCTGTCTCTGACTGTATTTAATGGATCAAGTGAGATCAAGCACCATTGGAAATTGAAGCTTTAAGCCCTGCTTTAACTACATGAACTTTGAAGCGTGTCATGGTTTGGATTGCAAATGGCTTGAGATCTTTCATTCTATAGCTGCCAGACAATAAAGTGTTTGGTGTGTGTGTGTGTGTGTGTGTGTGTGTTGGGGGTGGTCGATGTCAAGCAGCAGGTGCTAATTCCAAGAGGAGCCATGACTCTGCACTCCTGACGTTTTAAAACCCCCACACTCCACTCTACGCCACGCCATTCGTCACAGCATCTCGGCTCTCCGCGACAAATCCAGACCACAGCGATTCCCCTAATTCCTCTCAACGGTTCAAATAAATCATCTCAGCAGAGAAAACACGGTCCCGTTAATGAACAGTGTGCTCCTGAGTTTTTACCGAGGGCCGTATTGCGTGGGCACATAAGGGTGGTAAATGAGCTGAGAAAACCCTTCTGTATTGGCAAATGTTAAATCAGTGGATGAGCGGTTTGGTTTAAATGCACTGTTGGGTACCAGTGTTTGTGCTGTTATTCACTGTGGCAGGGTGAAATGGCTTTCTTTTTATTTGTCTGTTTTATTACAGTGAAAATACCTGAGAGGATGACGGTGATGTGTGGGCAACACTGAACTAACCCTGAGCTTCGTATTTTCTGTAAGAGTTCTTATAGCAACCAATCAAGCATGGTTGGGCGTGGCTGAAAATTAACAGCACAGGTGGAACACATCTTTGACCAATCAGATTGCTACCCAAAGCAGCTGGATCGCTCATGACTCTACGTTGAACCAGTTGAATTGCTCCTACAGGGTACGCTCCTGTGTCATGATGCCATGACAGTTATACATTACTAATGAAAAACCACTCCGTCTCGCTCCTGAGCTGTAATTTATTTCCTGGAACACTAACAGAGGGAGGTGCATCACAAATAACTGGCGCCACACGTTCACCTCTTGACCTCCTCCCGGTCACAATGAATCATGATACACATCAATTTATCTCAAGTCAGCGACAGGACCAAGACCCTAGCTTGGCCTGAGTGGCAGACGCAGTAACGGACATAGGCAGATGTCTACATATTCTTTGTCCGTGGTTGGTCAGACAAGGCGTACATGTAATTTCTCTGCAGTGGAAAAATTAATTATTTTTCCAATTTCATTTTTCATCACAGCAATAGAGAAGTTATTCATGGAGCGTATGTGTGCAAGCAGTGGAAATTGCAATGGTAATAGTTCTGGAATGTGCAGAAATTGAATGCATGCAACAGACATTCATAAGCAGAGGAAATTCACTCAATGGAAGTTCAATCTAGGGAAAGAATGTTTCGAAGGAACTGATGCGGACGTATCGTGAATGCATGGTGTGACAGCTTGGCTCCTGCTTTTGTCTCCACACGTCTTTGATCTCTTCATTGCAGAGATGGTAACAGGTCCCTGCCAAGAGAGTCATAGTGTGTCCCCAGGTTGCAATCATACTGCCTGCAGAATGGCAAAGAGCAGTTTGCACATGCCACCGCATTGTTAAACATTCTCCTCCTGGCCAAAAAAGAATGGTAATGGGTGATTTTATGGTTGTGCTGGTTGAGCTTTAAGCATCTGAATGTGCCACGGGGAGCCAGGAACAAGGCCTTATAACTGTTAGAACTTGGTCTCAGGCCAGGACAGACCAGTTGCACCCAGCTGGTCAACTGGCAGGCACAGCTATCTGAGCAAGACAAGGCATACAGAAATAGGGCAGCGCATTTTGTGGGAAATGCTAAAAAGGTTTATATTCTTTGTTCTCAAAGCCAGGACAGGATGTTTCTTGGATCTTCAACCTTTTATAGCCCATGTGTACAAGGGTTGGGAAACAAAATGGTTAGTTTTAGTGAACCAGGCTTCCAGGATGTTAAAGATGTTAAAGATCCCTGGAAACAAAGGACCAGAATTTCACAGACCCACTGCAATACCTCTCTGGACCATATATTTTAAAGCCCAAACATATTTTTTAAGCAAAATTCCTTATGCTCTGTTCTCTAACATCAATAATGAAGTGCCAGAAATGGATGACGTGATGTGAACCACTGCATGTAAGGTATTACGGGAGTTGGGTTGGAAGGGCTAGGTCAGACAGCTAACTGGCAGTGGCAGAGCAGAGAGCTTGTCCAGGTCTAAACCCAAAGGGGGAAAAAAGGTAAAAGCTAAGAGGCTGCACAAGAGCCCCAGGCTTATCTCTGGCGCTTCAGGCCCAGCTGGTCTGGGGGTTCAAAAACCCTCTGACTGAAGAGGGGAGAGGTTGGGGGGGTGGAATCGAAACACACCGAAACACACCGAGACCAGAATAAAATAACTGAAAGAAGTAGAACAGCATGGCAGACACTCGCTGTCTTTTCTATTCCCTTGTTGTGTTTATTTATTTCTTTGTGTTTCTTTTTCGTTCTTTCCTTCTTTCTTTCTTTCTTTCTTTCTTTTTGTTCTGTCACTCCTGCTTGTAACATTCCTCCCTCCCTCTCTCTTTCTTCTCCCGACCTCACTCTTTCATCCCAGTGTGTGTCATCTCTCAAAGTACAAACTGTTTCAAGTTGAGATTAATGACAGGGTCTTGTAGACAAATGAATGTTATGCACATGGATAACAGATTACACATGGTCCCACTACAGTAAATAAATGCCGTTGTGGAGCATGTGTGCGACAGATGACAAGCTTTACTCCAAAGATGTCTTGTGCTGTACTTCACTCTGCAATAACAGGTGAATTGTTTATTGTTTTAAGATTTTTTTTTGGTTAAAGGTTTATTGGTTGTGTTCTCCTGGGGTGAAGGCTCATTGGCCAGAGAGTTTAGGTATCATGCCAAGGCACCTGGTTGGATGGAAATCCCTTGTGGCTAAATCTAACTGTCCAGGATTGTCTACAGCCTGGAGAGCAGTGGCATTTGAAACTTAATTAGCCAGGGAACTCTGTAGGTTGAGCCTTGGCCAGGGACATTAATCACATTAATAATCACTTTTTTTAAGGGTGCATTCACACCAGGCATGTTGGGAGCAGTTTTGAATTCTGGAGTGTTTCGTTCATGTGGGCAGGTGAGAACTATGCCATTCGAACTCGGACTCAAACTCTTCTTCCAAGCAAATTGCTTGTTCGTTAAGAGTGAGACCATAATCCAAACCAACTACAGGAAATGACCTCAAAGCACACGGTTTTATGGGTGTAAGGAGATGGATGTTGACTTCTGCCAGCAGTTACTCGTGCTTGGAAAGCCTAGCACAATAAAATGAACGGAGGGCAGCGTGGACTGATTCTATTATTCAGCTATTCCTTCACGTGTTCTTAAGTGGTATGAACACCAGAGAAGGCAGACAAGTCCATCATGCTGAGCTAAAGGTACAGGGACTGAAATCAACTTTGATTTAACTCCCCCCGCCACCTCACCTGGCAGGACGACAGTTACCAAAACTAAATGTCATACTTGTGAGTCCATGTGACTTTTCTCAAGCCCTGGTTCACTTGCAATGGGCAGTGTCAATCTGAACAAACCAAATACAAAAATGCAGCAAAGTAAACTTTTCCGCTCTGGTTCAGACCAAAGGAAACAAACCCTAGGTGTGATCGCAACCTTAATGTGTCCTGTTACATAGAAGAGTGAAATAAACACTACGGATCCACCCAGACAGAAAGGGAGGAGGGGCCTGTCCTACCCAAGCAGAAACATCAGCAGCTGAGGCTGAGGAGGCTGCCAACCTCCCACTGCGCTAGTTAACAGCCAGCTGCCTGTGTACGCTCCTGCAGATTCACACGTGTTTCCCATGATCTCACCTGCTGGCACCAGGAGCCGGGAATCAGGCCCAGCCCTGCCGTCATGCAGCCCACCCCAGAAGCCTCTCTCCTGGGTACAGTACACCACACCGCCTGTGTCCTGTATGGAGGGGCCATGGAGGTGTTGAACGTGGGGAGTTCTTCTCAGGGAGGCAGGCAGGGAGGTGTGTCAGCCCTGGGGGTAATTACATAGACAATAAAACATAATGGCGTGTAACGGTAGCATGGAGGAGGACGTGTTGTTAGGGCTCCCACTGGTCATGGATTGTCATGGAATTGAGGTGTATTCCAGGTAGGGAAAGTTGAGGAATTTGATGAATTCTCTGGAGAAATCAGAGAATATTGGGGAATTTAACAAATGGGTTACACATACCAGAGTGTATTTTCCAACTTGTTTCACACATTTATTACCTTAGATGGTGGTTTTCAGCTGTTTTTCTCCGCAGCAAGCCTAACCGGAGTGGAAACCAGACTGATCACCCCTTTAGAACCTTTCTGAGCTGAAAAGCAATATTAAAAAACAGGAAGGAATAATGTGTAGCTCGTGGATGCGCTCCGACTTCATGGAACGTCGTGGAAAAGTAAGGGAATGGTACATGGAATTGTCACAGTGGGAGTCCTGTATAGTACTAAAGACGCTCTCTCTCTCTCTCTCTCTCTCTCTCTCTCTCTCTCTCTCTCTCTCTCTCTCTGCCTCTCTTTCTTGGGGCCATATAACAAAGGCCTTTTGCTTGATATAATGAATATCTCTACTCACCATGATTTTGGATATTGTCAGAGGTTGCCAGATGTTTGGAGTGCAGTTTTCTCAGAAATAGTGCGAGTGGGCATGGAAAAAACAGAAGAGACAGAGAGAAGAATATATATGAGACAGGTTGAGAGGGCTGGTGTAAACAAGAGGAGGCATGGAAAAGGGATGTTTGGTAGATTCTGGGGAGAGTTAAGAGTTATATGGAGCAGGGAGCAAAGACAGCTAAAGTCACAGCGGCAGAGGAGGGAGAGCGTGTGTGTATATGTGTGTGTGTGAGTCATGAAGTGAACCCATGACTCACACACACACACACACACACACACATACACACACACAAAGAAACACACTCGACATACTCATCCACCCAGCAGGCATGTTTTTGAGAAACACCTATTGTCTAAAATCAGCTCTCTCCCTCTTTCAGCGGATGATAGATTGGATCATCTAGGAATTTATGACATTCTCCTAAGCCCGTCTAGTCGTCACATCACTTATATGTTATATCCATACCTACATCAGTGAGTAATATTCTAATGCGCTTGGGGGTTTGCAGCGATCAGTTGCTTCGAATGTGAAATCGCTCCTCTGAGGTCGGCCAATTGACGCAGGCCCGTCGTGATGGGAGTAGGAGGTGCTGTGACCCTGCCTCCAGTGTCAAAGCCCTTAAACTAACCTCTCTTTGTTTTTTTGCAGTCTCCAAGCTATCGGTTCAATTCAATATTGATATAGCTGTAGGCATTGTTAACCTTCACAATTATTCTCTTCGGGTATTGCAGTGCCCTGGGGAATAGCTATTTCTGAAATGCGGCAATGTTGGGCAGCTATTGTTTAACTAACGAGCTATTGATTTGTGTCGGCTTTGGTTGCAGGGCTAGAGCGAGTAGAGTAAGGGGCGGGGGGGGGGTGTTTGTGTTTTCTCAGCTCACAAAGACATCATTCAAAATGTTTCAAAGAGCCTGTGAGAGCCGGCATAATTAAAGAGTTCTTGGTCCGATTACGTGTGATCTTTTTTTTTTTCCGTCACTGCTCAGTTTAAATGAATACGGGTCTGATTGGGATGCTGCACTGTAGTGGGAGGCGGGAGCCGCAAACAACTGACAGCACATGGACTCTGCTGGGCCAATCAAACAGTGGCCAAGGGAAACAATAGCAGCCCCCCCCACCACCACCACCACCACCTCTTCGGAGGAAATGCCAAACATTACACGGTATAAATAGAAGTCTCTGACTTTGTAGAGCAAGAGAGCGAGATAGAGGACAGGAACCCCCTCCCTGGGGTCACACCGACAAGGCAAGGGTTCCCACCCCTCCTCCTCCCGCCACTCTCTCTCGCTCTCTCTTTATTGCTCCCTTTGTTTTTCTCGCTGTGCATGATCTATTTTGGTGCTGATTTCTCTTTACCTCCCTCTCTGTTACACACACTGAGTCTCTCGGTCTCCTGTATTTTTTATCCCTCTCTCCCTGACACCCTCTCGTCATGAATAACTGAATAGCCTAGTAACACTTCACAAACACATTTTGCTTTATTAATGGCAGCATCTGCTGCAGTCGGAGTGGCAAGTGGCCCTTCTGGCCGCATTATGTTTGGGGAAGTGTATAGATGTTGACCCTATAGGTCAGTGGAGTGCTTAAGCTTGTAAGTAAGCTTGTGTTCATTAGCTCTGGGTCGACCGCACTCAAGCCCGTTCTCACTGCGGTGTGGAACTGGACCCATCTGTACTGGGCTGGCTCAGGTGGTCCATGTTTATACGTCTTAGCACGATCCCAATGCTAAGTCAGGGTTTTTCTCTCAAGGCCAGAATCAAAATGAGCTCAGCTGAGCTGCACTGGCCTGTTTTCTTGTTCACAAATTGTTGCTGGAATGGTGCATTATGGGCATGAACTACTGGGAGTGCAGCTGAGCCCTGCAGTGTAGAAATGTCCTGCAGTTGATTGGTTTTTAGGACCACCAGTCAAGACTGGCCGAGGTCAGCTCAGTCCAGCTCAGTTTGGAGTAATGGTGGTGTGAAAATACCCCTCGCATCCGGCCAAATGCAGTCCGTGTTCATCAAGGCACACATGGTCCTACAACGTGCAGCATGAAGTGTTGAAATAACTCTACACACCCTAGTGTCTACACAGCGCCAGGATGGAAAATCCATCTAGGTTTAAAATATTGAATTGTCGATTTCATTTTGTCATTTCACACCAATATTTCTTTTCCTAGACCCCGAATTCAGAGAGCGAGGGAGCGAGACACAGAGTGCTCCCCAAAACGAGGTTAGTTCCTCTGACAGTGCGTAATGGGGTTACGGATGATTCAGCCGAGACAACTCCAACAACTCTTTCATCTGTACTATCTTTTGTATCAGGCGTAGAAATGTATTTCCCTCGGCTGGTGGGTTTGGAAGATTGCACCCCGGCTACCAGCGTAGGCAGATTTAGAGAACAGCATGCACATAAGATAGGCACACACACACAAACACACTCGCTGTCTGTAGTAGGGAGAGAATAAAGTTACTTTTCATGAAACATCTTTATCTTTCTGAAGAGAGGGAGGAAAACTGTCCATCCTCTCAACCTCTAATATGAGTCTTTTAACGGAGACAGCTGTCATATTAACAGTCAGGATTGTTGATGCATCTGAGGCCTCAGTATTGAACCGGGCATCTGTCTCCACCAGAATCAATAACACCGGCTTGGACAATGTCATTATTCGCTAATGCAGTTTGGCAAGCCATTGATGAGGTGGCTGGCACCTCGCGGATCAGCTAGCCTGCTCATTCCCAACACAAACAAACTCTATTCAAAGGCTTCGCATTTAAAAATGACGGCTATTTTTTTTTTGTGGCAAACTTCTCAGGGATATATATCGTCGATCCTCATACAGAGGCCGATTGTTTCCTTGACAGGCTTTCCAGTCCAATATAGGGCTACAGGGCCAGGAATGCAATTCCCCGCTGAAAAGATCTTCTACTCGCGACTTAAAACCTCCGTTTATGCAGTGTGTAGATTGCTTTCCCACACGGGGCGGAGGGAATTTGCATATTTATAGAAAATCCCAGTAAAAGGTAAGCCATTAACTTGGCCCCCGTGTTACTGCTCACACACACACACACACACACAAACACAGACACGCTACAGCGGGATGAAAATATAAGGAAAAAATTGAAGCTGAATCGGCGTCAATTGTCAACACAAGCTAGTTTGTTTACGACAAGACAAAAGGATTCTTCAAGTTATGCAACGTGCGCTTTTTCCATTCGATCATCTTGTTATTTCGTGCCATTACAGGTTCATCAGTGCTTCTAGGGGAATCGCTTCAGAGTGTTAGTTATTTCAGAGTTCGCCGGAGCTTTTTCACAGAAAATGGGAGTACAATCAATCTAATAGCTCTGGGCCAATGTTCAAGGTGAACTGGCTTTTAAAATAAAATGCGGTCGGCCGCTGCAGTCAAACATGTTTTGTCAATACTCTTTGCGTATCAGAGCAGACTTTGAGAAGAGACTTTTGTTAGCTTCAGCAGTGACAACAAGGCTTAATAGGAAAGTATATCTGACAGACACAAACTGCAGGCGGCTACAAATAGAGACAGAGACAAATAGAGAGATACAAAGCGGGACCGGCAGAGACAGAGAATGAAATTCCCTGGGAAAAAGCTTACAAAATTAGTGATAGCACCAGCCCTCAGAGTTGGCTCTATGTGCCACAGTCAGTTTACAGCTCGGGGTGGATCTGGGTTTGAGAGACATCCAGCTTCCATGTTTTGGTATTACCTTGCCAGTGTCCTCACTTGACTGTGGAAGGTTTTCCTGGGTTGGCAGTTCACATCCTCTAACACTAGCCAATGGGGTTGCAGCCTCCTTACAGATTACTTTTTTCGCCCTTGTTGACAGTCGGCTGCTTCTTCCTCTCCTTCCCTCCTTCCTTCCCTCCAGCATGCTCAGCCTCATCTAAATATCTCATGAGCTCTTCTGCAAAGTTCTGATCCCGGTTTTGTTCTCACCTGGGCAAATGCATATGAATAATGGAGGCGGCGAGAAGCAACAGCGGGAGAGCATAGTGGCTGCACGGTGTTGTGTCGAGGCTCGATAAGACTCTCCGCCGCAGCGAGAGCTGATGAGACGGCGTCTGATGGTATTAACTTTATTACCCGCAGGCTGCCAAGCTGTAAGAGGCAGAGGTGTTAAGTAGATAAAGAAAAGAGGGTGTGTTCTCCTCACTGGCACAACCCTGTGAAAGTCTCATTCCATTCTATTTCCATGCATGGATGTATTACACCAATTAGCACGTCTGGCTTGGCCTCGCATTTTGACAGGAATGGATCGTTTATTTTAGTTTCGATATCGTCCCACAATTTAGCGCACGGACAGCAAAGGGAAAACAGAAAGCAAAACCACACTTACACCTGCATGTAAACATACAAACAAGACAAACAGGTCATGCATATGAACCCGTAAGGTCAGTACTACACACGTACCTGAATCCAAACACATAACTGGCGCACACACACACACACGCTTAACGCACCGAACGCACACCGAGCATATTCATTACCCTGAATGCATAAACTCACAGCTAATCCTGTATGGAATCAGGTCAGGAGAATATACCACTCCACACACACACACACACACAAATAGGAATCTGCAGACAGGCAGGCGCATACCCCCGCCCCGACTGAGACAATTATCATATGTTATTATAGTCATTTTCATTTCAGTCTTAGATTTCCTCTGGATGATTTCTAAACATGACGGTAGCTGGACCCGGTATGTCCGTGTCGTTCCATCAAAATTCCTCGCTGTGTTGTTAACGTGTCACACCTGAGTGGGAAGTTCCCTGAGATGAAGTAAGAGGCACAATTGGGTTAACTCGTCCCAAGAGTTTTCCCCACCAATAGGCAACACTAGTAACAGAATGGGAATGGCAAGGGTAACTAGTGCAGTAAGCCAGGGCCCTGCCTGCCGCCTGTCCTCGTGTCGTACTCCCAAAGCAGCAGTGATGTGGTGGAGCCACATGTAGACATGCCTGCTCGTTACCAACACCCGTATGGTGATACGACGGCCTGCACCATCTTTGAAAACTTGTGTCCATAAATCCATCTACCTACATGGTTTTGTAACTTTTGTGACAAATAAATTAATAATGCCATATTATATTGTGATGATTTTGTACTCATTTGTGTTGACGGTTGACGGTTGAACACATTGCTGTCTGTCAAATGCTTGCTGGGCAATTCAGGAAGTGGATTTTTCTGCAAATCAGCTGTCAATCAAATTGTGAAATGTTTGCCTCAAAAAGGTTCTCATAGTCAGTAACTAAATAATTGGCAACAAATTCTCTTCTCACATTAAGTGAGTTTGTTGTGGAATCAGTTTGCATTCATCGCCATGTCTATAGTGTTTGTAGCTGTAATGATGTTCTTGTGCTAACAACTTAAACTAACACGATATAATGTTTAGGCAACATAACACTTCAGACGTGACAAAATGCAATATATATTATTTTGAAAGCTGATGCAAACTGGTTTTGTAATAGAAGCTGTTGCCAGTGCAGCTCAGAGGAGGAGTTAGAGGGTTAAGCTCGAGCCAGTCTAAATGTGAAATGGAAATGCTGGCTTGGCTGCATTACTGTTTACATTCTATGAATAGGAATCACATGTTTGATGAAACCAGTCTGCGCTGAGGGGTGCTGCGGAGAGAGAGAAAGGCAGAGGCAGGCAGGAAAAGCCAGAAGGAGAGGGCGAGCGGTGGGTGAATGAGAGGCAGGAAAAGAGTGGGCGAGTGGAGGCAGGAGGAAGGGTGAGAGAGGATGAAGAGGAGAAGAAGAGAGGGCTAGATGAAGGGGGGTGGAAGAAGAAACCCAGGCCATTTAAACATATGAGTTTGAATGTTCGCCTTTATCCCCCTTAGCAGACGCATGTCTTCTGTCAAAGATGGCACGGAAATGTAGCACGACAAGTTTAACGTGCTACTTGACCCCTCTTATACAATCATGTGTACAGTGTTGGTGTGCTCTGGTCAGCTGGACGGCTCTCATTTTGGGGACTGCCATTTCCTTTTTCCAAAACCATACAGAGGCACTGTAGTCTCTTGGTGTCTGGCAAAGCTCAGCGATGCTCGGTCTTGACATATGTCTAATGTCCGTGGGTATTTTTGTTTACCCCAAACCCGCTGAATGGCTTGCCCTTCGAAAAATGCTAGCATTTCAGTCCACTTACGCAGTTGAATTCCACTGAATCCACTCAAACAATGTCCCATTTCATTTTGCGTTTAATGCTCTGCTGAGGTGATTAGGGAAAATACCGCGTTTTAGGGCCGGGGCTTTAAAATCGTATTTGCTAACACAGGCACTAAAAGTATCTGTACAGCGGTGTTATGGTATGCTGGTTTTATGGGTCGTTTTAATATGTTCTCTCTTGATTAGTGCCTTGCGCCTTGTGAATGTGTGTAAGCTTGTGATTTTACCAGTATTGCGCAAACAGGCTGACCGTTCTCTGTGGAAAGACTCCTCTCGGCCTCAGCCTCGGTATCCAGTTACCTCATAAAATCATGAATGAGATCTGCTGGTTTTAACTTGGCCCTCATCCCTCAGAGAGAGAGAGAATCCATTTATGCCATTCTGCGTTTGCTTCCTAACCTCTATTTAATTAGTAATGTGTTACTGTTCCGCATGAGCAGCCTGCCGTAGAAAGCCATTAATTTGTTATTAACGTCTTTAACCTTTTGTTTGATGGAAGACATTTGAGGAATGCTCGTTGCATACCGACGGGTCCACAGCAAGCCGAGGTCACCGACTGCAGGCCGGGCTCGCTGGCTGCATGGCATCTGTCTTTGTTTAGCTCTAAACCACTGTGGAGAATCAACCTGTTGGCCGCTCTGAATGCAGCTGACCTCTGAAAGGCCCCTGTAGTAAACTACCTTTTGGTATCTGCTGTCACGCTTTCCCCTGTTGCACACTGGGGCTGAAACATGAACCTTCATGCAACGATTTTACATTGATTTGTATTTTCCTCTATTAAGAGAGAATAAGAACAGTGAAGTACTTGGTCACCTGAGACTTCAGTTAAATATCCTTTAATCTGTTATCCTAAAACCATTTTGCTAGAAAAAAAAAGTGACATACAGTCAAGATGAGAGATGGCATTTTCCCAGAATGACATCACGAATGTTGTTATTTTTCTCCCCAATGTCCCACAGGGATTAACATGGCAATGTCTCGTGGTATTTCCAAAGCCCCCACAAAAGGAAGACCACTGCCGCTGTTGTTTACTGTCCTCTTGCTCTCCGGGGTCTATAACTGTGATTTTCTGCTCCTCTACCTCTCACTGTGATAAGCCAGTGATTGACAGCTTCCACCAAGATGGATAGAATCAAGGTAGACCTAGGGAAGAGCAGAGTGTGGGTGGGGAATGAAGGGTGCAGAGTGTGTGTGTGAGGGGGTGGGGTGGTGGCTGTTGTGTCAGATACACTGTCAGTCTGACAATAATAACCCAGTGATACACAGGAGATTGTCACAGTGTAGAGATTGAGTCAGGTGTCACAGATTAAGGCTGCTGACACTGGAGTAGTGACAGGCTCGTAAAGTACCTGTCTCTGTGTCTGTATATGTATGTGTGTGTGTGTGTGTGTGTGTGTGTGTGTGTGTTTGTGCATGTATTTGTATCAGGGTATCTTATCTTCTCTTTTTAAGGCCTTTTTAATGCAACCTGGAATTGAATTTAAGAGCAATTTAAAAGCTCAAACAAAGAAACTAACTTCAGATTGAATGTAGCTAATGAAAGTTGTGAAGCTATAAATGAGATAAAGGAATAAGATAAAGGACATGAACTGTTCAAGGACATGAAGTCCAACTGTTGATCCAATTTGGTACAGCAGATACAATAGTATCTGTGTGCTACTAAGCCTGTTCTGAGCTGACATCCAGCGCAAAGAAAGCTGTCACTGCATGGCGAAGAAAATAAGACCAAGTAACTGGATTTATAAAACCTTACATTTCAATAATATATTTAAAGACTTTCTCAGACGTTTTAAGGACCCATGGACACCCCGTGTATGTGTGCATACGTGTTCATGTTTGTCTCTATAATCCACCTTGCACTGGAGCATAGCCCGTCCTGGAAGTAATCTTTTGTTCTTCTCTCCGCTCAGTGAACAAGCCGCTTTGATAGATGTCCAACATCTGGCTCTGGTTGCACCTCAGCACGCCCCTTCCCATCATTAAAACAAATGGCTTTCCCATGCATCGAAACTGAGGCCGCATTGTGGGTCTGTTGCCCACACTGAGCCATAATGGCGGGTGCGTTGCTGTTTGACGTACTGAATCATCCCCAGCAACTCAGGCTGTGACATAACCTCCCAGCTAAACCATGTAAGACATGACCACACTTAACCGTGACAGTATATTCCATAAAAAGCCTGGACTGTGTGAAGTGTGGGAAGAAAACGGGAGAAACAGAGTAGCCAGCTTCCTCAAATTGTTTAGCTACTCGGATTTCCAACATGCCTGGCGCTACACTGAGCGCTAGACACACCCTGGTCCGGTGGCATTATGTCAGGGTGCGGCTAATTCAAAAATAAGGGGGCAGATAAACATTGTTTGCTAGCACAGTAAGCTAGCTAACCCAGCTGGATCAAGACAGTTAGCAATTATTGCAACAAAACATGATTAGCTTGCACAAACGATGACAAAGTGCAGTCAAGTCAAGTTAACAGCCAGTTGATGGGACTTAGTCATCTTTCCCCTCAGTCTAGCTGGTGTTTCTCTTTCACCAGTTTATCCTTAGTTGTGCACTGACACTGTTTGTCTAAGGAACTACTACATTAGCTGTTTGTTGTTTTGTGGTGTTTCTTGAAGACTCCAGTAATTCAGTTGTTACACCTCCAGGCCTAATTGCTAAATTGCATTGCTAAGAACTATAAAGTGTTGCACTGAAAGGCCCTCTCTTGAGACACACTTTATTTCTGCACTTTTTCTACTTTTGTGAAACAGATTTTTGGCTTAGAATTGAGAGAATCCTTCATTACAGTTACAGCTGGCGCAGGTCATTTCTAACTCTATTGTCTTGTTTCTACGAGGCTAGCTTGATTGCTTGTATTTGTTCACAGTCAACATTAGCATAATGAACATTATGTCCTCTGGATGTCTCAGGGCTTGAAGAGGAGATAAACAGTGCAAAATGTGTGCGTGTGTGTGTGTGTGTGTGTGTGTGTGTGTGTGTGTGTGTGTGTGTGTGTGTGTGTGTGTGTGGGGGGTGTGTGTGTGTGTGTGTGTGTGTGTGTGTGTGTGCA
>CABFOQ010023014.1:4896-21922 GCA_900660455.1 Gephyroberyx darwinii
CACACACACACACACACACACACACACACACACACACCCCCCACACACACACACACAGATCACAAAGCAGGAAGTCTCATGGTCATTCTTTACCGCTTCACTTCCTCCTTTTGCTGTCCCATGCCCTGCTTCAAAGAGTTGCCATTACCAGGCCCTGCTCACTAATGGTTTTACTCTGGGGACTCTATAGCTTTTATCTGAGGGCTAAATGAGGGCTGTAAGTCACTAATGGTGATTCGTTGACACAGTTTTCACTGTGGCTTTAAAACTGATGTTACTTCAACAGTTGAAGAATGATTTGTGTCTTTAATCTATATTAGCACCGAAACCTTTAAGCAGTGTGTCCATAATGGTGATTTCTTTAGCCTGTTTTCATGCAATATGGCTTAAAAACTGAGGGAAGGGTTATTCCTTTTCCGGCTCCAATTGACACTCATCCACTTACACCCATTTAGGAAGGTACAGTACTCCAATTGTTGTGGCATAATTGGTTGTTTTGAACTTCTTATAACACCAGAAGTAGCGTTGTTCACTCTCTGACTCACTTCAGCAAAACTGCTGGCTTCAACTTCAAAATATATAAGTATTTTATCAAACCCTGAAGCCGGTTGAAAAACAGTTCCAGACACGGCAGTGGAAACGCAGCCTTTGTCTGGTAAATGAGCATGACAACGTTTGTCACTAACAGCAGTGGGCCTGGATGTGGATATTAAAAGGAAACAGGCCACTGTGTGTGCTGCTTCCTGTAGTGGATGCCACAAAGAATGTCGCAAGTATTTCATGATCATGGGTTTGCTACGGACCAAACCAATGGTTGTGAGTGTTGGATGACATAATGACCACATAGCCATTCATATGTTATCATTTAAATAGTTAGTGATTATGTTGTTTGATACAAACATAGACAGAAGAAGTGGGCCTCTGCAAAACATATACAGTATATTTAAGTCGTTGGGGAACCAAGTCATTTAGTTGGTCGGTCATTTGGTGTTTCTCTCATGATGTTAATTATGTATATATTGTATGTATTTTGCATATTGTCTCACTTTCATAATGCTAACTGAATTAACTGAATTATTATTAAATCCAAGTTAACATTATTATATACTAGCGCTATAAATTCTGAACTGGTATATGTACAGACTGCTCTGAATACTGTCACAGTTCTCCATAATTTCCACTATATTGTGGAGCTGTGGACAGGTATGACATCCTGCTGGGATCAGAGTATTCACTCTAAATTGAATGTGTATTGATTCAGACTGTCCTAGGGCTTGGGAAGAGCATGTTGGATGCCAAAACTGGAATGCTATGCTATGCTCCTTTGACCATTGAAAAATACATTGGATTGTGATGGAAAGGATGTTTCAACTGACAATATTTTCTTACTCAGAATACTTGTTTGGTATGGGCCTATAATCTACATCACTGTTGAATCTATTTCAGTAGAGCTGGGTATTTTTATTATTATTTTATTATTGTTGAACAAATGCAATTAATCAATACATGTGACAGGAAAGATGAGAGAATGAGTGGGGAATAACCTGCAGCATAGATCAGACTTCAACCCATGAGCCATTGCACGCAATTCAATACAACGAGCAAGAGAGAAGCGTTACCACAGTAACTACACATCAATCACATACTGTAGATTCGAATGGTACTAGTTTGGAGCTCCTCATGTATCAAACTTTGTTATGTAAGAAATGTTCAAAACCATATTGAGAAGACATGCAAAGATGATGTATACATTTTTTGTGTGACATAGCTTGTGAGTTGTAGACCTGACCATGACTGTAGTAATTGAAGTTTGGCAGGCAGAATGTTTAAAATTGGAGGCTGTGAAGCTGGCCACTGAGAACTGAGTGATAGAGAGAGAATTATTGTTGGTAGTGAAGTTGGGTTTGAGCCATGGGCTTAGTTCAGGTTCCAACAGAAAGTTTGGGTCAAACCTCCATACCATAGTAAACTATGTTTTTTAAATCCTTATTTAAAGAGGAAAGTTGACTAAAACTAGGACATATTCAAGTTTGCTTCTCCATTTCAATCATCTCAATCTGCTGCTGCTCCAGTAAACTATTCTCATTAGAGACACAATACTTGTCTCTAATCATCTCTAATCAGCAACATCATTATAAAGTATTTTGCAAACAGAACAATGACAATACAGTTTGGATCCTGGTTGTACAATTAAAAGTGACACCAGCAGATTTCTGACATGGAAACGAGAGTTATTACATGAAAGATCAATGCATGAGGAATTTGAGTGTTCACTTCAACTCCCACTAGAATATTCAGCCAAATGATAGTGGTTCATCAAGCTTATGCCATCAATCCTAAATGTACAAGCCAAATGATCACTGAGGAACATTGATTTGAATGGGATTATCTGTTCTGAATCTTCAAATGGCATTTCATTATTATTATTGCATAGTACACAGTCGAGTGTGGTGGGAAAGATGAGATGCAACGAAGATGAACTTGACATGAACCCACACACTCATGAGTAATATGCACCTTAGACCACTTACCAGTATATCCCTGTTGTTTAATCTTCATAAGAATTGTTTTTGAAGGCGTAGCTACTTTATAGTAGAGAGTGGCAGGAAAGACAGGAGAGAGAAGTGCAGCCAATGCTGGTGCTTTACCTTTACCTGCTGTACCTTTATTCTTTGTATTATCTTTATCTGTTTTATTGTTATCTTAGGCTCACCTTTTTGCTACCAATCTACATGCAGTCTTTATTTGGTGATTTTTGACTCTGATTCTGCTGTTGCAATGATGCAATTTGCCGATAGCGATAATTAAAGTTTAATCGCATCTCTTATCTCATTTAATGATTTGGGTGTGATGTTGGGAGTGCATGGTATGGGCCTTAAACTGCTGCTTTACCAGGACATCCTACTGTCCTACCATTCTTATTTCTTTGGCCCTCTCTCTCAACTCTTTGGTTTTATCTGAACAGACAGGCAAGCATGTGACAGAACCGCACCCCTGCTGGTTCAGGATCAGAACAACTGTGGGTCACATTTTTGTGAAACCTCTCCACCTTTGGCACAAGACGCACTGGCTCACTCACTCAGGAATGCACACACTCAGACACATACACATACATAAGCATGCACACACGCTTGAGTGATGTATACATGAGGGCATGTATACAGGCACGAAAGCAAATACACATGTGCAAATATGCTGACATGTGCACATGCAAACACACTTCAGCATACATTTAAATGCATGCACGCATTAAAATGCACATGCACAAAAATGCTCATACGCCCACAGACATGCACACACAGACACACACATCCACACATACTAGCTCAAACAAACACAAAGCACTGCTGTGTATTTTATTATGGAGGAGTGATTTGTTGAATGGCTGGACATAATGATCTGCATCACACACGCACATAAACCAAAGCCACACATTTCCTTTGATTCTGACGTGTTCAATGGCCAGATATAATCACCTCCATGATCTCCAGCCTCAGGGGTCAAAGTGCAAAATGCGAGGTCCAGGATTCCATAAGTTCAAGGGTCACTTTTGAACCTTTGGGGCTATGATCACAGAACCAGCTGGAGAAAGTCATGTATGAAAGAGCTGCAAAATTAAGGGCTCTGACACTTTAATAGGAATCTGGCAAAAGACGTATATCTGAAAAGGCTGCAACATTGAGAGAACCTTGTTAAGACTCTGGTACAAAGTCGATTCCTGTTTTACATCCTGGAACTATATTTTTATTAACAAGCAGTATTAACCACAACTAAATATTAATTACTGAACTACTGCCGATATTATGTTATTTTGAAAGGAATCACTACCCTCCACAGCCTCTGGAAGCCCCTGTAAAAGTCTTCACAGTTGTCATTGACCACTTCACAGGACCAGCGTCATTTCTATCAATTTAGGACTTTTCTGACCTCAGCATGGGGTATCTAGCAAAGAAGTAGGGAACCCTCAACTGAATTGAGGTAACCAAGATGATAGGAGGTTTTGTATGTTTTTGCATGTTTGTAATTATCAACAATTTTAATTAAATTTAAAAAATAGAATATTAAAGTCATGCTGGTGAGGGCAATGAAGACATTCATCTGCTTGAGGAGCATTCCAGCTTGGCCCAAAAGTACCAACCCAGTTCTTTCATACATAACTAAATAAATCAGTACAGTACCAGAGAGAACAAAGCTCACCGACTGAGAGACATATCAGCTCTGTATCTCCCAAATACACCGTCTCTGATAGGAAAACCCTCTTTCCTACTTTTAGGGCACTACAAAGGGAATCCCACATGTTCTAACAGTCAGTCGCAGTCACTCCAATCAATCTTCTTTTAGGATGCCTGCTGAGTTAGTGATAAGAGACTACAAGAGCATCCACCGTGTTAAAGGGTAATGCATACCTGCTAATGGGGAGGCATTTAAATCATTCTTTTAACAGCCTTCAAATTGAAGGCACTGCAGCGCTGCCTTTTAACAGCCACTAAACAGAAAAGTATTTCAGCTTTTCTTTCTCTCATTCCTCTCCCAGCAGGCCTGGTGGAGATAAAGCAGGGAGAATGTAGGCTATGCTGTTGAGGTGTAGGTATATTTCATCCAGAGGTCAGAGTGGACAAGCCACAGCTGTCCAGGTCGAGGTGGGACTGGTGCCTGAAATGATCAATAGTCTGGAGTTTCCAGCCCTCTCTTACCCACTGGCCGACCCATTGATCTCTCACTCAGTGTCTCCTGGACACACTATCACAGTCTTCTGATCTTTCACTCTGATTCTCCCTGACCATAAAACACTCTCCCTGTCTTCAGTTTCTTCCCCTCTCTTCCTCTCTGTGTCTGTTCCTTGTGTTTAATGTCCATTCCTCTCATTTCCGCTCTCCTTGCCTTTGATTTCTGTCACTGTTTCTCTACGACTCTCCTCCCCCTTTTATTCTCTTCTCACCCTTCCTCATGCTCTCTTTCTCTCTCTCTCCCTCCCTTCTGGCCCCCATGGCCCCTGTGGACTTCCATCAAGCTGAGGAGCCACACTGGTGCCCAATTTTCATTGCCTCAGCAGCAGGAGAGGGTTACCTGGATCTCCTGCTCTGTGTGAATCATGTCACAACTCAGTAAGGTTCACGTGACCCTGACATAGGGCTCCCACTGAAAAACTAAAGAGACATATATTCATGACATATTACATGGATGTAACAAATTCATCCAGCAGTGTGTTTGTTCATGATTGGTTCTTTCCTTTTTGTTAAGAAAATGTATATAAATGTATATCTATACTGAACATGATTTGATCAGATTTTTTAAACACTTTTTTCAAATAGAGATAGAGTTCAGACACAAAGCCATAATGGATCTTTGGTTCTGTGCTGAGCAAAGTGAATCAATTCCCCACTGCTGGAACATATTTTGTATCTCTTTTTTAAAGAGCTTTATAGCTTTTTGGCTTTGTCAGACAGGACTAGATAAGACACAGAAATGGTGGAGGAAAGAAAAGGGGTCGCATGCAGGGCTCGAATTAGAGTTCCCTCTAATTCGAGCCCTGCATGCGACCCAGGGGCAGGGGCTCCTTTGAAAGAGACCTGGGTTCCTCTGAAAGCAACACAAGTTTAAAATTGGGGGTGAGGAAGGTTTGTGTGTGTCAGATTATCGTCGACCACATACCACAGCAGGTGGAGGATTCCAATGCACTCACAAGTCCGCAGTATGGTCACCAGGAAGCCTCCAGGGGTCTTAATCTAATCAGTCCAGAAGTCCAGAAGTCCCTTGGCATTTCTGGGGGGAAGACTGAACAAAGAGAGCTTTGGATGCTTCGTGCAGTTTAGGGGTGTATTCTGTTTTAGTTTTGTCTGCTCAGTAAAATCACCCTCCAGGCTTATGACCAAAGAGTGAGTGCCTAGACATGAAAGCTCAACACGATGAAAAAGCAAATCATCCTGTCTAGGGTGGAGACGTTGAGGGGACGCTACGGATGCTTGCTCAGTGTCCAATTGGATTTGGTTACAGAAGTTGTGGGCCGAGTGAGATCTGACACAAACATTTTGGATAGTAAAGCAAAAGTCTGTCAGTGATTGATGAAAAGCAGACCAGACACTCACCATGAATTTACGTTGCATTGCCAAGACCAATTTTCAAAGGGCATGGCTAGCATTTCAGGTGCATGTTCCAGGTTAAAGAGCCAATCTGGAATGTATCTACCATAACCGATTTTGGGCACAGTCACATATGTTCATGAGGAATTTGACTTGTACAAGAGGAAATAAGCTTTTAGAACTTTCTCTGTCCATCATAACTCAAAATACAGGTCTGTCTTGCTTCAAGGTCCAGAAACATTACAAATGCAAGCAAAACCTTTACAGCCAAAATACATTTACCACTCATGTTTAGCTGTCATAAACTATTAGCCCTCGAATCAAAAGCTCAAACAATACATTCTGAAGTAAAAAACAAAACGTATTTGTAATCCAATAAATCACTTACTTCGGGGCGACTGCATTTCAACAAGTGGTCCTGTACTGGAGATTTAGATTAGGCCTTTAAAACTGAAGAGCCACAGGGCCGACTATGACCCACACACATGTATCATCTATTCGCAACGCCGCGATTTCAAGCCCAGCTCTATGCTGCGTGTCAACTCCTTTTCTGTATACATGTTCAATACAATATACAATATATGTTCAACTGTTCAGGGTCAGTTTTCTCAGTTGAGATTGTGCTGTCTGAGACACACATCCGGGGGCTTAAGAAAAGTATATGGCCAAAGATTCAATCCAACAATCTTGGAGAGTGTGCTGGTACTACTAGTGGATTTTAATTGAGAAAACTGGATTTGAAATTAGAGTTCAAAATTTAATTTTTGAATTCATTTATTTGAAAAATTAATTTGTGTTTGTATGTAAACCTAAAATAAATTTCCTGAAATTTGTAATTTTTCACATTTTCTTATGTGTACCCATACCTCAAATATGATCTGAAAATATGATCGGCAAACTGATCTGAAAGTAACTGAACATAATCAGAATACATGAGCTTGGTTACAATTTTGATTAGGTACCTAATAATTGTAATAGAATATGTTTAGTAACCTCCCAACCCTGCTCATAATCAACACCTGCACACAGGCAGTGTTACTTCTTGAAAACAGATATACGTTTTTTAAATAAAAGTCAATGAGCCAATATTGGTGGCTGACTGAACTCTGTGTTTATAGTGTTAGGTACTCCAGCTGTATCTGTATCAGACCATGTGGCACCTATTGTGTCATTTGTGGGCAGACTGTCTACTTCATATCATCTGATTTCCATTTGGTCACCAGACACTTGACTTGCATCTTTCACCACATGGAGCAACTATGACATGGAGATATACCTTTTCTCTTTGCAGTACCAACTGAGGGTCACTGGGTCATTTCAATAAGCCCTACATTAGGCCCCTATAACTAACAATCTAGATAAGAGAGCAGATTAAGTAATGTATCCTGACTAGTATTCTGGCTAGTGTTACTCACCACTGGTTAGGATCCAGTCAAAATGTTATAAATCTGTCTGGTTCAGGTATGGATGAAAATGCACCCCAAGCCAAGTCAGCCGAGATAGCTATTGAGGTACTGTAGTAACACTTCTCCACCTCTATCTTTCTTCAGAAGCCCCAGAGGATTTTACCAACAGTTCCTCTTGGGATGGAGCCAGGTCAGGGCACCAGCAGTGGACCCCCTGTCACCATGTGACCTACTAGGATTGAACCTACCGTTGAGTACACAAACTCACCTCTGAATCCTAACAACAACAATCCTAATAACCAGTGCAGTTGTATTTTATTTGTATAGTACTGCAAAGTGATGTTCAGTAAAGGACCATCGCCTTATCGCTTAGAGGTTTTACTTAGAAGTCGGTTTACTTAGATATGGGAGTATTCGGCCAATTGGGTTCATCAAACCAGATCCCAACTTTGAGTATCTTTGTTTCCTTCCCATGTAGTCTATGCTGCTGAATATCTAAAGTTACAGTATCTTGAGCCAATGTAGATGCTATGACTGACTGTCTTTTTTTTTAATAAAGTATAGTTATTCCTTAGTCCACTGTGTTAGTCACATTGATTTTATTGTCTTAAATCACTATCCCTGCTGAAGGCAATATTGAATCTGATACAATGGCTATTGCCTATGTATTATGGCGGTTTTGCAATAACTGTCACAACGCCCCCATAATCAGAACCATTATATCTCTGAGAGGGGCGGCATGTTTCAAATCACAGGGTAAAAAAACCCTTTATTCTATGCTCAGACGCACGGATCTATTAGACCAATGACGTCACAGAGCTGTGAATGCGTCAACAGTCGAGCTGCCTCCAGTAAAACTCTCACTCTTTCACACCAGGGAAATGATGTGTGTATGAGGGAGAGAGAGAGAGAGAGAGAGAGAGAGAGAGAGAGAGAGAAAGCAAGTGAGCTGTTGCAAGTTCTTTTTGCGCCAGGGATCTGCTGTGTGCGTGTGCATGAGATATAGAGAAATAAAGGGAAATGGAGTGAGACAGAGTGACTAAGAGAGGGACTTGGTGATGGAGAGAGAGTTGCCTGTGGCACAGCGGTGTTAGACTAGGGATCTCTAGTTTCACCCTCTGATTTCCCAACAGTAGGCATGACCATATGAACCTCATAAACATTTCTCTCTCTCCTCTCCATCTTTTTCTTGAGTCTCACTTTTACTTTTATTACCCCTTTCTGTCGCTCTGCCCCCCCCCCTCCCCTCTTTGCACCTACCCTACCTTCTCTCTCTTTTTCTCCCCTACTCTTCCTCCGTGGCTCACAGGGGGGATAACTCTTGACTGAACACTACAGAGTTAAAACAAACCCATTTTGCCACAGTAAAAATAAACCACTTTCTGTTCTTTTTGCGCTCTCTCTCTCTCTCTCCCTCTCTCCCCCTCTGTTTCTCTCTCCCTCTGTCTCTCTGCCCCCTATTTAGCTACAGTAAAAATAAACTCCTTTAGTCTCTATTTATTTTCTGTAGGAAGACCCAGCCACCACAGGGTTTCCTCTGGGCCATTTCAACTTACTTACTTGCTTAATCGCCCTGCTAGAACAATTTACTGGTACCTCATGCTGCTTATTTGTAGCTTGTGCATGTATTAGGTATCCCATTAGATGTCCTTAGATGTCAATGTCCACTGTCCCAAATTGGTGATTACCTTTTACTTGACAGCGAACATTATCTTCCACATATAGGAAATGTGGGTCACTGGGAGAAAGCCTCAACATTGGTAATCCATTGTCACATGTCAAAAATGGTATGACCATTTTTTGTTTGATTCCAGGAAAAGGTGATATTTTACAGATGCAAGGAAGAGTAGCAGAGGTTGTGGGATGTGAGAGAAGCAAGGATAGCCTGAAGACTGATGGAGATGTAGTGAGAACAATGACAGGTCCACACGTGGATCTGGTATGTCCAAACATGAGGTTGATGGGTTTTAGCGTCTGTTAATGGCCCATGAGTCCCAGGACACACTGAATTTCCTCGAATTTGGCTCTGGGCGATGAAAACATTCAGCAACCTCTGATCTATAATGCCTGTATTCACTCTCTCAAGGCTGCTTACCTCACCTGCTGTGTCAACAAATGCACACGTATGCATGTATCATCACACGTATGCAGGAGACAGTGCATGCTTATATAGAGCTGATTGCAAGTTGATAGAAGTACTTATACTCTGCCATCTACAATAGAGGGTTGGCAGCTTATTGCACACCATAAAAAGTAAAGAGACGCCTGCCAACAAGTCTCTCCACTGGATCAATTTCTCCCTGTTTTATTTACCAGTTCTCTGTCGCTATATTTTTCTCATTCCCTGGAAATGCACCTTTCCATTTTCTCTGTCCAGCTGTCATCTTCCCGTCTCTCCCCCCTTCCTCCCCTGCCCCCAACTCGCATATCTCTTGCCTTTCCATCTCTTTCCTTCTCTCTCCTCTCAGCCTCTGCCAACTCTCTTCTCCTTTCCAGTTAGACCATTATATCATCATCATCATGTACATGCAGCATGGAGCATTGTTCAACACTAAAGGTTGAAACGTATCAAGAAAAGACAGACCACCTTTTGTCTTGTAAAATCACTTCCAGGTTGTTTCCAGTTTGTTGGCCAGGTCTGTATTTTGGGTGATAAACAGCGCTGTCTCCTCTTCTTTTCGCTTCCCAGAATCACAATTATTTTGTGTTGGTTTTTGCTCACCGAATGAATCATTAATCTTTTTTATTCTCTTTGAGGGTTTCTTCTTTGGGGGTAACATACACTCTTTTTTCGTTTTAAGGGTTTAATATATTTGTTTAGTTTTTTTTCCTTTATTTTTGGGGGTTCAATGTGTCTTTGTTTCTTATTTTTCTTTCTTTTTGGAGTGAATGGATCTGTTGTCCCCTTCCCCTCTATTTTTTTTTCCTTTGGTGGATGAATGTATCGGTAACAAATTGCCACCCTCTTTGACAGCTCACATTGTTTCCCATAACACAGTAGTGGGAAATGACTATATCTACCACAGATATTGTTCATCAAGTCAATGTGTGCCGTATGTATTGTGAAAGGCTCCTATTCTTTTCAGGATGCTGACCGGAAAAGGATGGTTGCATTGTCAACTCTATGTCGACAGCATATTGAAAAAAATATGTAAGTGTGCGCACATACTCTATGTAAACGTGGATGAGGTGTGTTTTTGTGTGCATGCATGTGTGTGTGTGTGTGCACACTTCCAAGAAATTTCGACAGAGACCTCATTCATCTGTGCGTCTTGTGTGAGCCTTTAAATGCAGATAGTGGGTCTGTGGTGTGTCACTTCCCCTGATCAAATGAGGAACACATTGAGAAAACCAATGTGTGTGTGTGTGTGTGTATATGTGTGTAAGTAAAAGCCCAAACTGGTAGACAACCACTCTGGCAACATCTGGCTATGTATCCTTTATAGTCCCTTTAGCACAGAGAAAGGCAGTATTGTTTTGAAGCAATTAGACAAAAAACACACACACACACACAAACATATCCTGCAGCATACCATGTGTTTGCATACGTGTGTGCAAGAGAGAAAGTAAGCGATATTCTAGGAAGTATGTGTCAGTGTATTTATGTGGGTGTGTGTGTGTAAGAGAGCCTTCATACTTGTGTCTATTTGCTTGTGCGTTATATGTGTGTCACTTTGAAATGGGTCATGAAGTTCGTATCTGATGGTTTGCTCTCCTTGTGATCCTCAAGGTTGGTTCGGGTTTCTGCAAGGCAAACTCCACACTTAGCCATCTGTCCTGTTGGAATATTGGTGTTAAACAAACATCAAATGGAAGAATTCCCCGTTCAATTCATGCAGTTCAGTGCTACCTTCATTAATAGAAAGTACAACATTTATGAATTCTTATTTTAAAGAGGGGCTTTCTGTAGAACTAAGAAGTTCTGGCTGCAAACGTGTTCAATAACATTGTGATACCAAAAAGTGCACTATTGTCAAGATTAGTTGGCATACTGCTCAGAATCACAGGTTCTTAGCACGGCCCTGTAGCAGTATTTTCTAGCAAAAATATCTATTGCTGAAAACTGCCATGGCTCTGTTTCTGTATGGCTCGGGGTTTACACACAGTACCTGTCGTCTTGACAACAGTGACCCGTGGTTGCCTTATGACATCATTGCTGGGTGTAATTAGGTTGCTGGGGAAAATCCCCTTCTCCCAGCCCAAACATCCAGACCACCGTGTTTCACATCAGCTAGCCTTCTAGGAAACACTCCATGTTTGGGTAGAAACACATGCACGCATTAGTGCCTGCACACAAGATGAAGATGCACACACAAACATTAGACATACTCGTGCATTCGCATACATGCTTGCAAACATAGTCACAGAAGTGCGTGTTCGTGCATGCGTGCGCACACAAACAGCTGCAGTGAGCAGAAAGAGCCAAACTGTTATGAAGAAAGTATCCCACTTCTTAGAAAGAAGATGACAGTTCCAACATTTTCTTGCTCACTAAGTGGACGGCTTTATTGTAGGTTTTAAAGGAAGGACTGCTTCATGCATATACAGCACATCACTATAATAAAAGCATAAAAGCATAAAAGCGATTTCTGTTTCTCCCACATTGTTTTGAAGAATAGGAACTACTCCTTAGAAGGAAGAACATTCCAAACATTTTGAACCCATAAAATAAATATTGTATTTGAGAAAAAGCAATGGAAAATACAATAGTAACCATTGTGAACGCCCCTCCCCCCACATTTCTCTAATGCATCCCCTCCCACTAAAACTAGAACAAGGAGTGATCACTTAAAAGATTTACCTCAAATGTAAATGTGTGTCTTTGTGTTTTTCATTGAATCTCAATTCTCAAACATGGAACAGTTAAAAGTGAAGGATGATTTGTTTTAGAAAGGTGGGAAGAAACACTCTGGAGAGCAGTGGCAGTACTGAGGCAACTAGATATAATAAATAGAAATGAAGAGGAGAACATGAGTTGATTCTCTCAGCAACTCAGCACATTTGGTAAATCGACCTGTCAGTACATTGATATATGGTGTGTGTGTCTGTGCATGTGTGTGGGCATGCATGGGTGCTGTTCAGACCGCCAAATCACTCTCAGCGATATCATCCAATGGGAAAATGGGCTCCTGCCCACTCTGTCCAATAGGAACGTGAGCCAGAGCAAACAGGGGTGTAACCTCATAATGCATCAAGGCGTGACCCCGCCAGGGTGTGGTGTCTTGATCGCTGTTTGCATTTATTTGTAAGTGTGTGTGTGTGTGTCTCAATCTCTGTATCGCAGTAAGATTGATTGAGATGAGGGGAGAAGAGGGAGGAGAAAGTGAATGAAAAGTTGGGAGCAGAAAGAAGAGGAGGAGGAAGGGGAGAGAGTGGTTAAAATGTTTATTTAATCAAGCAACACCTATACTTATGAGGAGGTGGCTTGATGGATGGATGGAAGGATGGGTGGATTGATTGATTGAACCATGCCTACAAAGCTACTCCTGGTAAAGACAAACATACAGTCAGAAGTCTAACATACAGGACAGTGAGCTTGAGAGTCTTTTGCCATAGATTCATCTAAACTATAATGTAGATTTCACATCGAAAGATAAATGGGACAAAAGAGTAGAAGAAATATTCACATCCGATTTTGAATTCAGGTCTTCACGGGCCGTATTAAACCATTACTGTAAACCGTGTTGAAACAAAGACAAGAGACCACAAACTTTTCAGCCAACAAGAGCAGCAACGTTTTAGCTCACTCTTCCGATACTCATGTGTTTGACTGTACCTTTGAAAAGATTAGATTTAATCAAAGATGACAGAATAAAGCCCAGGTCACAACAAAAGAGCAGCCACGGGACGGTGAAGAGATTTGAAAAGTTGGGTTTTAATAATTTTCAATTCAGTCAGTTCAGAAAGTACATTTTCTTCCAAATTCAAATACTGGAAAAAAAAAACTTTTGTCACAAGAATCCAACCTAAGAAATAATTGAAAATGAACACTATCATTAGCAAATCAATTTCAGTTTCTATTTACATTTTGAAGCCATACAGCCCATAGCACTGCCCGGGCTCCAGAAGGGTTGTAAGTACTTTAAATGTTTCTCTCATCCAGAAACGTGCCTGTTGAATGCTGTCATCCCTCTCTATTCCATGATGCCATTCTTCTTCTAGCAGGGCTGCTGGATTGGTTAATGGCTCCCATGAGGTCACTTCAAAGACAGCTGAAGCCCACTGAAAACTGTCTGTTGACGGAGCTTGGGTCAGAGTGACACACACACACACGTGCACACACACACACACAAATTCAGGCACAAATTATGCACCCTCTCAAACACCATAGCATGCATGCACAGACACACAATCACATGCTCAGAGTACAGAGTCCTGTCTGTGTGCGTTGCCAGCTGACATCACCTTTTTATGAAGTGCACCCTGTTTTACACTGGCTAGGGCCTTGTTTGGACTGAGTTGAGGTATGAACTGGGCTGGGTTGAAACTAATACGGTTGAAGGGTGGATCTGTGGCTAGAAAGCTGGGAGTGGAGCTGTGCCTGAGAGAATGTAACCAGACCTGTGGCTGGGGCATTTAGGGCTGGGGTAGTAGCGGCTGGAGCAAAGGTTATTGGGCTAGGTGGGGCATCTAGAGCTGGGGATGGGATTGATTTGATGGTAGTGGGGGGAAGGCCTGAGTTGAAGCTGTGAGCAGTTAGCAGAGCGGCAGGGGTAGTTGTTGGCTCTCAAGGGCAGGACCTCAAAGAAAGGGTTTTGAATTGGGAAGCCAGCAGGAGTTACGTTTGGGCTGGACCAGGGGTCGAGGGATATAATTGTGAAGAGAGGGAGAGCCTGAGATCCAGCAAGTTCACCCATTTTACATGATTTATAGTGGGCTCTGGCTTCATTAATGGCAGTAGCTGTTGAAGGATGAGAAAGCAATGTTCACTTTCCTGCATTCAGTTTTTTTTCCAGCAGCTGGCCCAGAGATTCAAACCTGCAACCTTTCAGTCATTTACTTTCCTTACCAGAGGTTTGGATAGGACCCATTGGACCTGAGCTGGAGAGTGGATCTAGGGCTAAAACTCCAGCAAGTTGAAATCACATTATGTCACATCATTAATCTCACTCATTTTACACTATTAATTGCGGGCTCTCACTTGGGCATGGCGCTGTGGTTGGCAGGCCATCGTGTTGAGATAGACATTTTCCAGCAGGCTCTCAGCACATTGTGGACCAGGCATTTTAAAGGATTAGACTGGCCTTGTGGTGTGGAGGTATGTCTCTCATACCTCAACTGCTCCTACCGCAGTTAAAGTTTTTTTTTATCAGTGTTATGTGTGTATCTGGGTGGGAAGGTGTGTGTGTGCGTGTGTATGTGTGTGTGAGGATATGTGGGTTTGAGTGAAGCTGCTGAAAGAGACAGAGAGAGAGGGAGGTATCAGATTGTAGGCAGGGTTGTACAAACGTGGCTTAGTGTTCGTTTATCATCAATCTATTTCTCTGTAATCAAGCCTTCTCCCTTTTCTCTTCCAGACTTCATGTCACCTCTACTCATACTAGTCCCACTTTTTATTGCATGCTCACTACACTGCTATTGCACTCCAGTGGCCACCACCAAGTAGGATTGTTTGGATTGTGAAAAATGAATCTTCTTTTCAGCAGTCAAAAGGCATAAGGAACGATGTGATACGAGTCATTTGAGAGACATACGTTTTGTTTTACAGTACACAGTTTCTAATAATAGACATAACATTCAAAAGAGAATGGGATACAGCACTACTCCAGCACTAATGATGGATACAAGCAAGACATGGGGTTTCTATGATGGCTATCTATCACCTTTCTGTTCATTGTCTCTACCTTATGCTGGCCATCTGTGTGTAATGGTTATTTATAAAGTAATGGAAACATACAGCATTACTCAGACTACTCTGAGGAAATGAACTGTGAGAGTTGGAGTGTTACTCCTGTGAATATCACTTATATCACCACATGTTATATGGGCAACTTAGTGTTTGTTCATGACAGCGTATGGCTCCTTGAATGATTCTGTACTTATCTACAGCGATCACATCCCGACCGTACATTATTTGAATGCTAACTTGTTTTGGAACTTCAATGAACCTGAAAAGCTCTTGTCTTTGTAGGAGCCACTTAATCTGTTTACGTGCATCGTTTTCTAGAAAATAGCTAATATCTAGCTAAATAAATAACTAGCTAAATAAATAAATAAATGACAAATAAACCATTGGACACCACGGAAAATGAACTTGTACAGATGACAATTACCAATAGCTGCCTTGGTATCCTGGCTAATAACAGGATATCTCAGGTATCTTATGGTCATTGGTCTATTGTGAACAGGATATAATGCTTACATGAAACAACTCAAAAACAGAATACAGTTTTGGATAAAAAATGTGATATTAGTGTGCATGAAAACATTGAATGGCTTCTAAGGATGTTCTATTTTTTGATGATTCTAAGAATGTTCTGGTTCCATGGATGTTGTTTGCTAACAGGAAATCCTTAGAGAGCCCATGGCTGGCTGCTATTTATTTGGTCAACTTTGGAATGTGTTTATGACAGATTGACACATTCTTCAACACAGATTTGGTCCCATTTTATGTCACGTGAGCTGCCAGCAAGACCCACCTGCTCGATAGTCTCCAGTCAAAAGTTTCCAGAAAGTGTTAGTCATCTGTACCCCCAGAGTGGAGAAACACAATGTGATGAGGGATGGTAGAGGAACAGAGTCAGTCATTAAGTCAGAGTTGAGGCTGAGATTTACTCTGAGTAAATCTGGTCCCTTATGGTCCATGGTCCACTGTCTGTGGAGTAAGTGAGATTTAATGGAGGCCCCATGGTCTCATGTGTTTCCTGATGAATGATTCATAAGGTAATAACTTATCTTTAACATTAACTTTTTGGAGATAAAAGGTTGCCATCCAACAGCAGCATCATCTTGAGGTAGTTCCAGACTATGAATCAGCATATTTGGTGACCATAGTGGTAAGCTGCTAGTCAGGGGGGTTAGCTAACTCATGCTTCTCTGTGGAGCTTGTTGCTAACAGCATGGATTAACCACAAAGCCAACCATGTAAATTACTGCATCATTAAAGCTTTGCTTATTTTCATTGTCTCTCATGGAAAGTCTAAACCTCAACCCTCTTTGCCCACCTCATTTTAGGGGAAACGTTGTTACTTCCCGACTCCTCCTTTTAAGGTTTGCGTGTCGTATTTGTACCAGCAATGATGCCTTTGAAATTGAAAGACAACATTGAGCTGCAGCCAAGCTCACACATTTGCTCACTTAGTCATGAAGAATAGACCAAACAACACTTAGTCTTATGGATCAAGATAAGTTGTTAGGTTAGGTCAAATTGCTCAATTTTTTTTTTTTTTTCAATTTTTTTGAGACGTCATAAAGTGTTTGGTGAGAACCCTGTAGCTACATAACGGCCTGTCAGGACCTTTGGATTTACACTTTGACTTTTGCCCCACATTTGAGGCCACATCCTCTCCTCTGATCTCCTCTTTTAACCTCTTCTCTCCT
>CABFOQ010023016.1:6082-18966 GCA_900660455.1 Gephyroberyx darwinii
AAGTAAGCCAGAGGCCATGCTGTCTGACAAATTCCAGGCATCACATAAATGCACGACACTGACAAAAAAGCATATTGTGATTTGTGTGCCAGGTATTGTAATTGAAATATGAATTGTGATACATGTGAAAACAGCTTTTTCTAATGCAGTGCTTAAAAACTGTTCTACAAACCTGTGGGGTGGGAGGAATGAGATGCTTGTGCTTAGGTTTTGCTACTGTTGAATAAAATGAAAGACTTTGTCGGAGTGCAACTTGATTTGCAGGACAGTGATTCTGAACAGCACAAGAATACCTTGTTTAGGACGCTATCTGACACACCTTATCCTCTTTACACTTACAACTTGAAGAATCGTGTGATTTGGAAAATGCAATATTATTCAATATTGCCATTGAGATTTTTTAAAATTACATTTGCAGCACTACATCACACATGCACATTCCTACAGACATGGAAAAGCAAGTAACAAATACACAATAACAGTCAGACAACTGAATCGCTCACACAATTAGGAAAACGCACTAATCCTCCACACTAGGACCGCAGGGTTAATCAAATTAAACCTGAAATCACAATTTCAACAGTTGAGATAGCTAAACCACGTGAGGCTGCAATTTTATTATAAAATATTATTAATCCCTTTCACACACAAACTTGTAAGACTGATCTGCATCTGTTGGAAAATCCCACTTCATAGTGTCCATGAAGTGGACTTGCTGGCCAATCAGAAGACTGCTTACCAGCTACATCAGAAGCCAGAGAGGCCGTGATAGGTGGATAGTGAGAAGAGCGGAGGAGAGATGCAGCCAATAGAAGAAATGAATGACACCGAGGAAGAGGAGGAGGAGGTTGGGAACAAAGATTTGGTCCTGAAAAAGAATCCAGCATCAGTCGTTTGGCAGAACTTTGGATTCAGGAGAGCAGACGTATCACAATCTAAGAAAAATATACCTGACAGTTGTAGTCACAACACAACCAGCTTGTTCCAACATTTCAAACAACGGCAGAGAGAATAGTATGAAGAATGCATAGTGACCAAGTACCAAGAAACCGGTAAAAGTTAATATCTTGTGTACTTACTTTGTACTGAAAACTGCATTTGATTCTTTTTTGAACTATTAAAGTTCATATTTCATATTTTTCATAGTGTTCAATTTACATTAGTATGTACACTCATTACACACTATTTTACACTACATGTTTCCTCACATAATGTAACAGCTGTATTTTTTATAAGTTGTTGAGTGCTTCAGCCAGTTACAGTAAATAAACATTTGAAAACAGGCTAAATGGCTTCAGTTATTACAAAACTGTCGTCATTCTGATGATGTATTTTTAGTAGATCACTGCATCTGTGCTTTTAGCCTTGTAACAAAGAAACAAGAGCTTAACTCAAATGTTTATCGCAATGCAAATCGTAATAATAACTAAAATAATCCCAATATTATTTTTCCCCCATATCATGCAGCCCTACCACACACACACATGAATGCGCAGACACGTATGCATAGACAGACTCTGAGCAGCAAAGTCAAACACAGGCCCTGGACTGTATCAGCTCCACCTTACAGATTCATGTGATTCTCCAGCCATCACCTGACTCTCTCTCTCTCTCTCTCTCTCTCTCTCTCTCCTTCTTTCTATGGAAGCTGGTTGCAGGCAGGGCAACCAGGGAGGACTTGACCCCGATGTCAAATTTATGTTCAGGGAACGGAAGATATTCAGGAAAACAGTACAGAGACGGGTTGTCTACGTGCTGTACCATCTTAAACCATCTCGACGCGACACAACACAACATGGGCTCCGAGATTGCTGACAATGGGACAATATTCCTCATCACTGATAAAGTGCGCCTTTGACCGAACCCCGCGAGATAAAGGAGCCAACCTTTGGGATGGGAGGGGACAACTTCCAGCGGGCTGCGCTCCGCACCACGTTGTTCATGTCCTCGTATTTACATCTGAATCCAGAGGTGAGTCAGAGAGGAAGCAGAAGGAGAGAGCTGTAATCAGTGAGTCACTTTGCATATCCAAACTTCCTTTTACAGGCAAGAGAGGGGCCCACCACCGTGTGCAACCAGCGCACTATGGCGGCCCAAGGTAGGACCCATCCAAACACTCTGGGGCACTCTGGGAAAAAGGACCTTGATACTGTGCCTTTCCACGCTACAGTTATCAGCATTTCCAAGCTAGAGCTTCTGCTGGATCATTTTGTTACAAGAAACTCTGATGAGTTTGGTGACCTATACTGAGTCACTGCCCACGTAGCTTTTGTCAATGAAAGCAACAGGTCCAGCTGGGACACTGACATTCAGTCTATCAACTCCAGAGGTAAAATATTACTAGTCCCACCACTGGAATGAGACACCCTAACACTAACCATAGCATTATTACAGCTTTATAAACCTTTGCAAACAAAAAGGTAATATTACATAAATATAGGCCCATCTAAATCAACATTTGGCCAGACCTGTCTTTGCATATTGCCATGGTGAAATGTCAAACCGTTGAGGTGAGGAGTTATGCATGTACTATTTCCAAAGGACAAATACAATTGTCGCTTGCCATGCCACACCCAGTGTAAACATATCTCTGCCATATTCACATTAAATGACACTAGTACACACAGCAGAGCTCTCAGCGAACCAACTGAGCAGTCGCCTGACAATAGTTTACAAGCTGTAAAAAACAAACTATCTCACCCATCTTGCTTTCAACATAGTATGGTTGCACAAATTACCGATTACATGATTCATGGTAATTATGAAGCATCTTTTGTTAACCTGTCAGTATCCAGAGCTCCAAACTAAACCACAAAATGTCTGTAATGGTTGAACTCACTATTGTGCGCAGTCAATGAGCTGGTACTCATTGGACCTCTCGAAGCATGCCTTTACTCCTTCATCGTCCCACAGCTTCTTTGCGTGTTCAAAGAACTCCTGTTGCGAAAGAAAGAATAGCATTAAGAAAACAGAAAACATACAACAAACACACATATTGACCAACATAAAGACTGAATAAAACTTGGAGTTTGCTTTAGTGATGGACTTCAGGTCTCAGACTAGCTGACAAGAAAAAAAATATCAGGAGAATTCAATTGTTGAAGCAGTGAAACTGGTGCAAACTGTACTGGGACATGCACACTGCACATACTCAGGAATGCAGCTGAGGATAAACCCACCTAAAGTTAGTTTGTGAAAGTGACTTTAGCCACCTTCAGCTCATATAAATCCTTATGCTATGAATGCATAGTATAAATTAAATGAAGTAACACAGGATTCCTGTAAGTACAACAGGGTCTTTTCCAGCATATTACGTTGGATGTCTTGTATCATCAAAGGGAGTTCATAGTTTACCTGTCTTTTTATTTACCACTCCATCACTGCACACAGTCACTCACCCAGGCCTACACACACACACGTGCCAAACCTATGCCCATTTTTATTGTGTTATATTAATGAAATTGTCTAATTGTCTGTGTAAGGACACGGTGTTTGAAATTTGTATTCACAACTGATGAATGTTGCCAGGACGAGCGGCTATTGAGCTAAATAAACCGTCAAATATTACAGAAATTTCTGGCACTTTTCCTTCACCTTTATCTATCTAGGAAAACTGACTGGGTATGCTCTTTATCAGAAACACCCTGCGTCACACTTACAGTCACATACATTCACACCTAGGAGCTGCCCAGAACAACCACAACTAAACTGTTGGACACTGCAGCAGCTCAACTGGAGCAACTGAACTACCTGCCTTGCTCAAGGGCAGTTCACCAGCAGTTGTTGAGGGAGGGGGCAGAATTTCTCATTCACTTCCTCCACCCAGAATTCAAAATGGTGACGTTCTGCTCACAAGCCCTCTTCCCTAACCTCTAAACCTCTGCGGGCTACACGTACCCATAAACCCCTTCTCTGCGTAGCTACGCGGAGACATTTACGTGCATCTACGCAGAATCATAACTCGGCCTTAAGCTCATGCCACTAGCTGATATACCTGGATACTGGCATACAGCTACCAATAATCACAACGTCCCTCTTCAGATAGCATTACGCACAAGATTACATGGCCACCAATTAATTACTTCCCCTTAAACACACAAATGTTGGCAGCACTCCTGCTGCTGTCCATAAACATCATGCTGTAAATTACTATACATAGTCTCAGTTCTTCAGCTGACTTCCTTCTCCTGGACAATGGGATGCATTATGAGGGGAGCTCCTCTTATCAATGACTTTGAGACATTTCCCAGGACTCTCTGTATGCCCTAAACAAAGATGATTGGTCTTATATCCCTCCTCGCCTCCTAGCCTGTGCACATGTCTTTCAGATGGGCCCCTCCTCTAGCCTGGAACTACCACATGACGCTCTGCACTCCGCACTTGCTCTGCGCTCTGACTAGGGACAGGGTGAAAGCAGCCCCGAACCAGAGAGTGAGAAGCAGCCTGATAAATGATCACATGCTCCAGGAGATCTCCTCTCTGCAGATCTGGTGATTAAGTTCAACATGGAGGAATCCACCGATCCATTCCTCAGGAGTCTCACAGAGAGACATCAATATTTGTTTATTGTCATGTCTGATCCAACGCACATAAATACAGGCTCTCACTTTAGCACACAAATGGTCAAAAGGCAGACAGGAATAACCAAAACACTGTGAAACTATAGTGTTAGTGGTGTGTGTGTGTGTACGGCTTTGACACAATGACATTAACTTCCTATATGAAAGCATGATATGCAGCATTCATTTAACTTTCCTCACCAGAGCGCTGCATTAACACATTTTTTTTACAACCATGATAGGCACAATCTCTCAACTTCCTATAACAAAGCATGATACGTACAATAGCTTAGCTTGCTACAACACTGACACACCACACACCACCAACCTCTCAGTCATGATTAGCAAAGGACAAGGGGCCATATTTGCTTTCTTTCTGTATTTACTTAATCTTCTGTTGCAGTCATACCCAAACACCCACCTCAACTATTATCAAGAAGATTCAACTGCACTGCTTTAATATTTCTGGTATTAGTTCTGCAGTTCTCGCCAAATTTCAACTATTCTACACCGGTAGACAATGAAGGGCCCGACAAACAAGGAATGGCCCAACAACGCAAGCAAATGTTAGGCTTGATGGAGAGAGGACGAGGGGTGGTTGGGTTGGAGGGGGCAGAGAGGAAAAAAGTATGGTCCTCAGGGCTCTTTTCCACAGAGGCGTGTGACACTGGGCCTTTGAATAAATGCAGTGTGTGCTGCAGTGCCCTACAGAGGAACTGATAACACAGAGAGAGACCAGGAGGGAATTTGCTTTAACACAAGCTTTTTAACTCTTTCCTGTGTTCTTCCCAGTCATACTCCACTTCCACTCCTCGTCCATCACCAACCACGAGATTGTGATTCTCTGGTGGCTTCGACAGGACCGGTTCTCAAATCAGCCTGGCGACTTTGTTAGTTTCAATCAGTGACCAAAATGTACTTGGCTCACCTGCAAAGGGATGGTAAACTAAAAAACATTACCTTCCAAGAATACTTTTTACCGGCCAAAATAAGCAACATGCATTTTTCACAGAAATATGGCACCCTGCCTGGTTTCAATGCTACTTTGTGCCAGTGTGGCAGGTGACTTTATCCACCAAAGACAAATTTTACCAGCATTTGGCGCTTGGTGAGTGGTAAACTTTGGACCCTGGTTTCAGTATTACAGGAGTTGAGTACGTGATGTAATATTTTACTTGAATCATATAGGTCATCCTGACAAAAAGAACAAAATGGCCTAAATCTGATTTGATGAAAACAAGTCGTTGAGCGAATGGGTTCTGGCCAAAATACTCCATCGCAAGCGGGTGCCTTTACTGGAATTCCTATGGGTAAAGTTTTGAAGTGACCTCTAGTCTTCCCTTAGAGCAAAATGTACAGCCAATAACCTTCACTCCCTCCATGCATAGCCAGCCAGAAAGCTCCTCAGAAACCCATGAAAGCAATCATATCTACTTTTAGCGGATTTGAATGGAATATCTGTATTGGCCAACAGTCACACAGCACAGAGACCTGACTTTCATGGGTTACATCAGTGAAAGAGTACAGACAAATTTAGCTAAAAGAGAGCAAAAGAAAAGGAGAGAGGGAGCAACTGTTCAAGATTTTCATCTTTCGTAACATCTTTCCAAAAACAGAGCAGCCCTTCCTGCCACCCTTTGGCCCACAAACATCACAGATCCTCAAGTAATCAATTACAGGAAAACAAACCTTCTAGGGCTAAAACTTTTCATCATGAGAAAATCACCAGAAAAAAAAACAATCTGAAAAAAACTGAACCAAACAACAATGGGATGTTTTAGAAGTGTTATCCTTCAAGGCTGTAGTGTAGAACAAGAGCAGTGTGGAGCAGGTCATGTTCCTTAAAAGAAAGTCATAATTATGGGTTGACCGGTACACTGACATCAAACAACATTAAATAATGTAACACACTCACTGACAGTCACTGATGCACTCAAGTTTAGCTGCTGTGTGAGACTAGCCCAATGCATTGACCTAGAACTTAGTCTTGAGACCTTAATAAAAGTAAAGTAGATCTGTTCCAACAATGGGTGGGATGGACTGAAGTAAAAAAACATGTATACATCTCATCTTCCAAAGCAACGCAGCAACGGACAGTTGTTCATATCTTCAAAAAAAGAAAGACCACTCCACTAACGCAGTCCTCTATAGGGATAATCCTCATTCTTTTGTTGGGAGTGTAGCAGAAAAACATTAAGAGATCTCAAAGGACACTCAATAGTCACTGTGACCTGTTGGATCTAGCATCAAATGGAAGGGATTCCATGTGGGCTCCAACATGTCCGATGGAGAGAAAGCTACACAGTTCTCAACAGGAGCCAGGGCTCATTTGAATTTGCTCCACTTCAGTTGACGGAGGCTGTCGGGTGGCTAGCATAGCTACCGCAGCGGCATTTGTTTCCATTTTGCATAGACGACCGTTTGTAACAGCCCTTTATTTTCCATGGGCATACTACTTTCACTCATTGCTGTGCTCAGGTTAAGTAGGGAAAGGGTTTCAAAAAATAGGGTGCTTTGATGATGAAGACAAAGGGTTATCATAGCTGTGGACGCTGATTTAGACTAAGGACAAAGAGAAATGCTATCTTGATACAATATGAAGTTGCCAATCGCTGAGGTGTGTGCAGTTCATATTTCAACAATTGTAAAGGAAAAATCCAAAAATCCACCCTAAAGCACTTTAACACTGTTAAAAACCAGCTATTGGTGATGTACCTTGCATTTATGGGCCCATTTTGTTGTTTGGTGGTGTATTTATCTTATTCCCACATTTAACTGGCCAAACATAGAGGACGTGACGTCACGTTGAGATATTTCCAGTGCAGCTACAATAGAGTTTGATAGCAGAAAAATGTTCAGGTATCTAAAACATCAGCAGTAAATGTTAAGTTTTTTGTGTCCGTCCTTCAGAATCAGAGCAAAGAAAGAGCAAGGGCTTCTATCTAGACCCACCATTTTGCACTGACGTTCAACAATCATACAGGGAGAAATCCATCGTAGAAGAGGCAGAAATACCAATTTCTTCTTCTGACAGTAGCCTCAATAGACCAGACTGCAATGCAGCCACAGCATGTATCTTTGTGGTTGGTAGCATGTGAAATAAAACGCCCTTTTCGGCAACTTTTTTATAATTTGAACAACCAGGCATGGCACATTGCAGCGTTCTCTCTCCTTTCTCAATTGGAAAAACATACTTACTTCCCTATCACTATTGCTGTCTCCACTCCAATGTAGTAATTTGCTAACTGAAGTAGAAGTTGACCAAGGCAGGTTGAAGTAAAGCAGGGACACCAAAAAAGTAAATCACAACACTTCATCACAAAATAACTCCTGGAATGCGTTGGACATCACAAATCGATGATATATAAGAGTGTAAGAGTATCCATGGGTGGAGTTTTCCGTTTAAGCTGAGGTTTTGAAATTAATGGACTTGATTGACCATGACATCATCTCTCCAACCATTTTCAGCTACAATAAAACACACTTCTACAATTCTAAACGGCGCCAACAGGTGAAAGCCACAGGTTACCAATTGGCTGTGTTCCTGCGCTGCTGTATTGGATATCAAGCCTGGTGGCACTAAGTGACAATGTAGTGGTGACACTGACGACACAAGTGAAGCCTGAGACTGATGACAAGCGCAGACACGCCAAACAGAGCCATGTTGTTCCCCTTGGCCCGGCTGGGCCTGGGAACTCAACGCCGGCTCTCCCCATGGCCCAGGCCCTCACACAACACAACACAACACAACACAACACAAGGCCTCAACATCACAGCAGCACAGACTAGTGCAGTCCTGTTAACACTCTCACAGTGGGCCCTGTCAGAAAATTAACACCCAAATCCTTGTAATGGATATTCCTATTAAACCTGCTAGGAGGAAGACTAAGAAACATCACGCCAAGATGTAACACTGTAACAACAATACTGCTTATATGACATAGGGCGGCTATATGTAATGGTATGGATTAGACCAGAGGACAACTGTAAAAATAGCAATAGGGCTTTGAGACTATATAACCAGAAAACTCTCCCCAAGTACCCAGCCCACAAGGCCTCAAAATTAGCCACTGAAAAAGCTGTTGGAATAGTCATGTGCCAGATAACAGCTCAGAGATGAAAACCACACATGCAATTCATTTCTGTTTATCTTCTTTTATATGGTAAAACAATCACAAACTTGCAAAAACTGTTTTCTGAGATAAGATAAGTTGTTGATATTGAAGCATTGTATCCAATAGTTCCAAATGAAAAAATGCTTAGTAGCTTAGTTATTATTACATGATGAGAACAGGGACCCCTGCCAATTCCACTACAAGCAACAGAAAAATGCTGATCAATATCCCAAATGGAGATGAGCTCTACACCTAATTCATACACAGTAGTATATTAATAATTGTTCCTGTAGATGCCAACTGAAAATGCACACTGCATTGATATCTCTGTGAACAACATGATAAAACCTCAAAGCGTCAATCTACAGCTCTGTATTCATTTCATTCCTGTTTTGCTGAGCTGCATCAGTTTGTTTTAAACAAGGAAGACTTTCAAAATTATGTAAAACATTATCTACATTTCCAACACGTGACTGTGCACTATCTGACGGCTGATCACAACTCAAAAGAATCCCATGTTCTTCCACTTGCATTCAAATCCAAACATGTGTGCTCCAGCTACAGGGGAATCGAACCATGAAGAGGCACACGTATCGACCAACTGTTGATCTTATATAGTCATATAGTCGTTTCTAATCCTCCTTAATAGCCCCAATAGCTTTAGCTTTGGTGTGTTAAAAAGACACCCCCCCAAAAAAGAGCAAAATAAAGGAGTGTAACAGAATTTTGTTTGTTATAGTTACATTATATCTGATGCCCCTGAGCTGCAGTGTTAACATCTCCATTATTGACCACGGGACGCTAAACAACCATACACACAACACACACACATTTCAAATGCATGCAAATAGACATAGGTGACGAGAACGACTAAGAAAATATATTCTAAACTCTGTTTGCCTTTGTCTCTCTCACAGACACACATTCACGAGTGTACACACAAACTCTCAACTTCATGAGCGCCTTACCTGTGAATAGTCAAAGTCGGAGAGAGGTGCTATGCTTTTGATGTATTCGATTCTGAATTGGTCCTCTGGGTTGGCTAGCGGGACTGGAGGTATTAAAGTGCTCATCGCAGACACTATAGTCTACAAACCAGAAGTTGGGGGAAAAAACAAGCATTAAGCAGGATAAATACAGGACAAATCAAACCATAAGCCTGTATAATCAGTGAAATGGGATTGCCGTGTTCAGTCTAACAACAGAGAAACTGAGCACAATTTCAATTAAAAGGGGATTGATACAGATGAAACTCACCACTATGGCATCCTTCACGTTTTTCCGAATATCTTGGATTTTCTGTTTCTTTTCTCTGCATGAGGATAAAATACAGGTGTGAGGCAACGGTTATGAAACCGACAACCATAACAAACCGATCACCACAAAAGATATCATCAAAGTGTTTATGAGTAGGCAAGGGGTTACGGCAAGGCTATACAGTTTATTCAGACAACTATACACACTGGTGATGAGGCTGGTTATATGTGCCAGTAGAGGATATGTGAAATGCAGGATGGGGCTCAGTAAATTGCGAGGTAAAAGGCTAGGGTGTACTGTAGTCGAGATTAAACCTTTTTTTTCTTTTAAAAATGCAGGATCATGCTCCCTATCCTCTATAGACCAGCCTCCATTGATACACATTTGAATTCAAACAACATTCACAGGATATCCATACAATTACAGGGCTGTGACATGTAGGCCTGTTTAAAATAGACCATTGGTAAGATCAATGCCATGCAAGGCCTTGCAGCAAAACAAATCATCAATAGCCCTATCGAACCCAACTCATCCCCCTTTCACATGAAACAACAAACGATGATTTTGGCTTCTATGTAATACTCAAACGTTATGCCACACACATGCATACTGTACGTCTAAAAAAAAAGGAAGAAAATGGGAAGATGTTAGCTGCTTTGCATGGGATACTGGGCCCAGCAGGCGCTGCAGTGCCTGGGGAAAATCCATTCACAGCCTATATTCTGGCCTCGACAGTCTCACTCATTAGGAGAGAGGCTACAAGAATGAGCAATAATATATATTTTTTAAAACGCAAACGTATTTAAGAAGTGTATTGAATAGCACTCACTCTGCGTTGAAGCCGTTGACGTGTAGAATCCTCATCTGCTTCACAATGGTGCTTTTTCCGGACTCTCCCGCACCTTCGAAAATAAAACCAAAAAAAATACATGAAATATCACCAAATAACACGAACGAAGGCAAGCTGGCAAGCGTAAAAAATGAAATGAACAAATGTTTTGGAAATTAAGCTAGTTAATTGTAGGCTCTGGGGCTTCGCTTCCATCAATATCCACCCCCATGACATATTATTGCAAGCGCTGTCAAATGGGGCTACGTGTTCAGTAAACGAAAGGGATTTGGGTTATATTTCTGCAAGCTTTTACATATAATCAACCTTACCCAGTAATAACAGCCTGTGTGTGGCTTTATACGCTTGTCTTTCCTTTTGCAACTGTTTTTCTATCTTTTTATTTGCCTCTCGTTGTGCCTTTTCGTCGATGCGTTGATCTTCAGTCTTGCTGTTGCCCAAACAACCCATCTTCCGTCGCCCTAACCCTTCCTTGTAAAATCGTAAAAATATAAAATAATACCTTGGGATGATGTTATGGTGATAATAATAAAGGAATAGGTCTACTACTGTAAAATCTGTGCGAAGCTTCTCCGTCGGAGGGAGGAATATGTTCCCCGTTACAATTCCGCTTTAGCCGCAACCAACCGTCATCCGAACGAATTCAGGATTTACAAACCAACGAAAAATAACGAGTCGGTTAAAAAAGAAAAAAAACGTCAAAAATATAAATAGGGAGAGAGAGAGAGAGAGAGGGTTTTCAATTTCTGGGAATCCAGTCAACTGTTCCTATCTCGTCTCCAACCCCTCTCTTCTCTCAGTATTTTTTTTTCTATCTGAATTTCTATCAGTATTTCTGTCTCTTTAACTCAGCACTGCCTCTCTCTGTGGCACCAGGAAGTAACCGTGAACCGTGGAGGTGGAAAACAAACCTGCGTTAAACTGTAACACTCACAACCCGCCCCGATATAGCATTTTATAACTTGTGTGGCAAAGGTAGAGAAGCCATTGCCAATTATATTAAGTCCTTCGCTATCCTGCTATCAAACTAATCGACGAGGGGTGGAAACTGTACGCCTCTACCGACTAGTTCACAGAGGGGTTGGGTCTCTTGTTGGCTTCCAGTCAGCGTAGTGGCCCTGGCCCAAACTGGCAACCCCGTTTACTGTGCCTGCGCGCTGGACTTTACACCAATCCCGGTGGTTTTCAAAGTAGGGTTTGGAGACCACCAGGAGGTCCTTTAGAGCGTCCCGGGAGGTCGCCAGCAAAACGAGGAAGGGTTTAGTTTCAGTCTAATTTAATTCACGAGAAATTATCAAGTAGAGAATGTATAAGAATGGTTGTGTAATCACAGGTTTCACTCTAACCGCTGTTATCTCCTCCAGTACAGTGTAGGCAGTTATACAATGCAATACTAAATCAATAAAAGTCTCTTATGGGGGAGCCTGATTCAAAATCTTATCAAATGGGGCTCTGTAGACCTAAGATATGTCTATTTGGGGTTCAGTGACATGAAAACCTTTGAGAACCCCTGACCTATCCTTACTTAGAAAAAAAAAAAGACCCATAGTTAATCCTATAATCAATTTTAGAAGGATATAATAAAATACTAGGTTTATGATGGCCTAGTGGTTAGTCCAACAACCAAGGGACCTGGGTTCAATCCCTTATGTGGCCATATCTGCTGAAGTTTAGCAAGATACTAAACCACTACCTGTGCCACACTTTAGCTGACCCTGTGCCCCAAACAAAAAACAATTTGATAAAATTGGTGACAAGACAATTTCCCCCCTGGTGGATCAATCACTATAAACTCACAGAGACACTATAAGGCCCTATAGGATTATTATAGTGTTTTTTTTTTCATTGGGGAAGGTACACAACATATCTGTCATGGCACCTTTGCAAATAAAAACAGACTCTAAAAATAAATAATCACTTACAAACCCCCATGGGGCCTACATTTCCCATCCCAAACTGGTCTGTTCCCAAACTTTTTCATGTCATGAGTCCCATATAGATATGCTTGAGACCACACAACCCCATTTGATAAAGGATTTGTCCCAGGGCCCCCTATCTAAGATTTCTGTTGTCTGTCTCTACTGTAGGTGTGTGTGTGTGGGG
>CABFOQ010023019.1:4526-16136 GCA_900660455.1 Gephyroberyx darwinii
GGGTAAGTGCTGCATAACACACACACACACACACACACACACACACACACTCGTTATGCCTCTCTCTCTAAGTGCACAATTTGAGACAGCCTCACTTGCATTGTTAGGACAGTACAATACACACACTCATAGGCACGTATACATTAGACACAAGCATGCTCTATGTACCTCTCTCTCTCTGTCACACACACACACACGAACATGCACATTCATAGCATTGAAATGCAGCTAGGAGAGAGTGTGTGTGAATAATTTAGATGAGAACGATGCTTCCAGACTGTTCCCTACCTAACCGACTTCGCTCTAACATCAGCAGCGTATCACTGCTACTGAAGAGAGAGAGAGAGAGAGGGGAGAAAGAGATGTACCTAAAAAACGTGCTTGTATAGAATGTATGCAAGTGTGTGTGTGTGTGCATGTGAGAGAGATATGTCTAATGTGTGCATGCATGCATATGTGTAAGAGAGATAGAAAGAGAGAGAGGGTAGGGCAAGAGAATACACCTGTGTTTATGTGTGTGTGTGTGTTAGAGACAGACGATTCACTTGTGTCTATACGTGTGTGTGTGTGTGTGTGTGTGCTCCCTCCATGTTGTTATTCTCCGCCTCGTGCGCTGAATGCGGCGAGGCGAGAGCAACGGAGCAGATGAAAAAAAAAGATGAGATGACACCAGTGTCCTCTCCTCCTCCCAGCCAAGTCTGCCTGTCCTGTCAGCACATCCCTCCTTCTCTCTCTCTCTCTCTCTCTCTCTCTCTCACACACACACACACACTAATTAAACACAGGCCCCTATCTCTCTTTATCTCATCCTTTCTCCTTCTCACACACACACACACACTCTCCGTCACTTTCTCTCTGTCCCTACCCCTCTGTCTATCCAGCACAATGCAGCCACATTTTTCAATCACCCCTGCTGGCACATTCATCTGGCGCACACACACACACACGCACACACACATGCACACACACGCACACACACGCACGCACGCACACTGTTTAATAAATGAAAGAATGAAGGGCATCTATACTACATTAGTCCAATGCCCTCTGATCAAGCCAATGACAAACCCATCCAACTTCTCTCTCTCTTTTACACATTTACGCTGCCAGAAATATGAAACATCCTTTACAAAATAGGATGATTATGATATGATTATGATATGATTATGATAGGATGATCATCCTTGCCATTCACTCTTCAATCCCAACCTCAGTCTCTCCTCCCCTCTCACGTCTCCCTTGCCAAGCCTTCCTCCCTAGCCACATGTCTCCTCTGTTACATCCTCTCCACAAGTCTGTCTCTAAGTGGATTGATTGGGCTAAAAGTGTAGTAGGGAGAAAGAGTGATGGAGTGAGAGAGAGAGAGGGAGCACATACCAGTAGCTTAATTACCAAGGATGAATCCATTTCACCTTTGAAATGAACTTTTCATGACTGAATGTCGAAAGAACGGTTCGCAAGGAGGTTGCATATTTGGCCTCCTCGTTTTGAAGTATGGAGTATGAGAGGATGGAAGAGGAATCAAAGAGAGAGAGAGATAGAGACAGATAGAGACAGATAGAGACAGAGCCAAAAGAGATGGCAGAGTAGTGACAGATTGCACCTCCCCAGGGAACTCTACTGCCAAAAAAAAACAACCTTCTTCTCCTTCTCCTCTCTCTCTGTCTGTTTCCCTCTCTCAAATCCCCTCTCCTCATAACTTCCCCTTACTTTCAGTAACAGATCAATGTTGCCAAAAACAAACAGAGCTTTCTAGAAAAAGCCTGTATAGTTCTGGGCCAACATTTTAATCAAGTATCAGGACTGCTGGTGTGAGACCAGTTTAGCTGTTGAAGGGAAAATCCACCCAAGTTCACGTTATTCCTAATGTATGCTCTTACATATCAATCAATACTAATCAATACACGTCAACATGAGGAATTCCTTCCCAGAGGTAGATACCAGAGAATCTAATCTGTGCTGTCTTCTGCACAAGCAAAAAAAACAAACAATAAAAAACATATGGTGGCTGTCCATATGGTGAACGATGAAATATTTCCTTGCCCTTTCCAACTCCAATAAGCCATGTTGCCAGGTTACAGTGTTGAGCTTTTGCTATCTACAAGGCCAAGGGACCATTTCACGGTCACATTGTATTGACAGGTGAATGAGTGGTCCGTTTGACCCTCAGCAGTCAGCTTTAGAGATGCTTTTCAAGCTTTTCAAGCAATGTTGTGCAGAGGAACTGCCCTTCAACTGCAGGATCTGGATTCATGTCACTTTGAGCAAGACACTGAATCCCTAGCAGCTCCAGGACTGTTGCGCTGTCGCTGATCCTGTGCTCTGACCTCCATGTGAAAAGAGAAACACCCTACAGAACAATTGTATGTTATTATTAATTGTTTTCAATGGCCACTACAAGTCAAGTGGCTAATCAAACCCTCGACGCATCTGCTTTTGGAACAACAGAGGACCAAAAGAGAGAGGTTTCTGAAGCCACAGTGGTAATTGACATATTTGGAGGCAAAATGTGGTTGCAGCTGAACTTTAATTTGCATTTTATACCTTTTTTGCCAAGGTCCCCACTACAAATGAAGCAAAAGCCTATTAAGCATTTAGTGTTCACAACAACCACTGGAACCGTGAACTGCTATTCAATTAGACACATTAGACTGACAGAGTTGGGTTTTTCATCCCATGCAGGAATCAGCAAGCTTTGTAAAAGCGAATCAGCTATAATAGGTATTGTTAGCAGTACTTAAATTTACAGCTGAACATGATTTCCTCTTAAACCGTTTCCTAGCTAAGAAACAAGACTTCATCTGTATTCTAGGCCAGTATGAGTATGCAGACAGTTTATTTGCTGTGCTATACTGCATCTATATTAAGTGATATATTCAAACCTGAGATGTTATCTGTTATATCTCCTCTAATTCACATTCTCCTTTCTAGGTAGTCACGACATTGGTGTTTACTGAATTAGGGGTCATGGACCTCTTTCTGGGGGTCCCCCAAGGACAAGAGCAACAATATGTTTTCATTTGATTGGGTCCTGGCCAGGGCAAGACGAATTCTCTCATATTTTGGCATCCTGACAGCTCACCGCCTGCTTGCTATATGTCATGCCATTTCTCTTTCTCACATCTTTCCTGTCACTGTTTGCTTTCTAATATAAAGCAGAAATGACATTTAAAAATTTTTAAATCTGTGTACTGGACAGAGAAAGTTGAAGATTCCTTGCATTAAGCTGCCAGGTACGAGAAAACGTGTTTCACTCTCTCTGTCTCTCTTCCTACTGATTCAGCTGGTTAAGTGTGATTGGAGCAGCTATAATTAGCAATCGTAGCGTGTGGGTGGCAAATGAAGAAGGGAAGTGAGCAGAGGAAAATCTGCTGTAGATGCCTGCAGTACACTCTCAGCATGTCTCTGAGTGTCGTTTGGGATAACATGTCATGTCAAGCCAGGTTGTCATAAATAATTCTTTAACACCTGTTAAAGTAAGATGATGTCTGTGTTATCCCAACATACACACACGTAGAGAAATTCTCATTACTCCATTACAAACATCTTTTTTAAGAGTGAGTGTAATGCAACGTGTCTGAAAAACACATTAGAAAAGAATGGATCTCAAGAATCTGGAGGGATAAAGGTTCACATTTTAAGGCCTGTACTCCACTGTACGTAGCTGGCTACTGGAATCTAGCCTCAGTAGCTAGCTAGCAGCTAACTAGCCACCTAACTAACTACCTAACTTCCCTGCAGAATTCTATGCAGCGGTGATTAATCATAGAAGAGTTCTCATTACACCTGAATGCATCATCAGCTGTGGGTTTCAGCTGAAATTGCTACTCGTATACAACGTGTCAAACTCAGCTGTCTTGTGAGCCTTGATGGCTGACCAATCCCAGAGCATCAAATTCTACAGAATTTCCAAAAAACAGTCCTGCCGTTTCTTAGTATCCCTTGGCTCATTATTCTTCTCTTCTGCAATCAACTTATACATTTATCCCATCAAGCACAAATTCCATGTTAGCACAACTGTTAGCTTAGTACATCTGTTAGTTAGTGTTAGCCTCCTTTGTGTTGGCAGCCAGTCTGCTGTTATTTTCTCAATGTATTTTTTTTATTGCAGCCCATCACCATGCGTCATGAAATTGCCACTTCCCTTCCCATTAAAAGTGTGTGTGTGTGTGTGTGTGCGCCCACCCATCTGAGCCAGAGACCAAGTAAAGGTAAGTGAGGATATGTGTGTGCAAATGTTTCAGAGAGAGAGGGAGAGAGAGAGCGAGCGAGAGAGAGAGAGAGAGAGAGAGAGAGAGAGAGAGAGAGAGAGAGGGGGAGGTAGAAATGGGAGGATGATGTTGCATACTCCAGGAGAGTGTCCTGTAAGAGGAAGGAGACCAAGAGGGCAGAATGAGGGAGAGTAATGGAAGCAGAGTACAGATGCAGGCTGAATTTGTGGCATTACATTGCACTGTCTGCACTACAGACATGGATAGAGAGAGAGCCAGACTAAGAAGAGAAGAGGAGAGGCAGAATGAACTGAAAGGCATCGTTTAACAGGCATAGTAACTCTACATTTTAAGTGCCTAGGGCTTTAAATTACCACTATCCACCAGCCAAATGTCCAATTCTGTCACAGTCTGTCAATTCTACTAGCCACTCCTCTGTTAGGTCACTCTTATATATTCTAATAACTACTTCAAGAAAGACCGTTAAGAAATAAAATCCACTTAAATCCAGATCAAGAAAAAGTTAGTTATATGCCCTGAACGTGCATAACGTGCATTTAGATGTGCAGATAGCGCACATAGAAGATGCTTAACTTAGCTTGCCTTTTGAGGATGGTGTGACCAAGAGTACAGAGTATATACCCACCTCTGTCTCTGGGGATCCCATCGTCATCAAGATCGACACATATCATCACTGGTGTTTAACAGCGAACGTTTGACCCAATAGGCCACAATAGCTAATAGCATCAATTTTGACTATTTTCACTAGCCAACTAGGTTTTTAAGTATACTAGGACCTTCAAATGATGGTTACCTGCAAAAGTGTTTGGTGGAAATTACCCACTCAGTGGGTTAATGATGTACCTGCCTTCTTAGCAGCGTAGCCACTTCTTTAGCTACCATTACACAACTGCATACAGAACTCACTTCCTCTCTTAGGATAGTATAGATTATTGTGCTTAAAGTAGTGCAGCTGTGAAGACTGATGGGACCACAGTGTGCCCACAGCCTTAGTTATCCATTACACACTGGCTTGGGCCTCGATAGTAGGCTTGTCTCCCCACCCTTTGATTGTCTTTCTTGTCAAGTGACTTCATCGTGTTTTGTCATCTATACCTTTTCATTTGTCATGTCATGTCACTGTAAAGAAGATGGGGTAGAATAAATGATGTAGCTTCTCATAGTGTTGTAGTGGTATACACGGGTGAGAAGTGGGATGGTGCAGTGAATAGGACGCACGCTCTTCAGCCAGAGGACACAGGTTCAAGACCCTGTTTATGTGCCCTTGAGCAACACACCGAATCCCTACCATTTCAAGGGGTCACTGTTTTGTAGCTGACCCCGTGCTCTGACCTTCCCTACAGGGGTCAATAAAGGTTTGAATCATTTTTACTGATCAAGAGGTGCTTAGGAGAATGTACAGTATATGCACTGTTGGGGAGGTGCGTATGAGGTGGATACCGATTAGGGTGGTTGGTATATTAGTATGAAAGTGGGTATTCTGTTGAGGAGGTAGTATAGTGCTGAGGAGGAGGTGGGTATAATGTCCATCCATATTATATTTTAGTCTAAATTGGGCTGAAGGGTAGGTCTATGCCAGGAGGAGGGGTTGCTATGCTGTGATGTCACCCTCCAATGCATTCCAGTGGTATCAGCTGGTAGGAGGGTATGCTCTACTACACTGAAAAAAGAAGCGGCTATACTCAAAACACTTGCATACAATAAGTCTTGTCAGAAGTTGTCAGAAGTGTCGCATCAGTATTACAGGACATGGGAATTCAGTTCAGCATTACCCTCCCCGCTCTGTTTACCTAAAGCACAGCATCATCACCATTCACATTAAGGCCAAGATCCTGTCTAGTGTCCTTCCTCTTGCAGAAAGCACCCAAGGCTAGGGAAAATGTGCCAAATCCTTCACAGTGACATTGCCGTAGCTTTGACAGTAAAAGGCCCATGAAGAAGAGGCATATGTGGTGCATGGTGTAGAAATGACTGATAGGTTGTGTATGGAGGAAGACCCAGGAATAACTCTTTCCTGTTAGCAATGACATTAAGAGCAAGAAGGTGACTCACGGAGAGACAAAATCTGCGCAACTCCATCTTTACCTTTTCTATTTACACACAAACACGCGCGCGCGGAGGGAGGTGAGAGAAAGAAATAGAGAGCGAGTCAAATTCCTTCCTTACCTGCTCTCTCCCTGCCCCTTCCTCCAAAATGGGCTCTTCTGCGGTTGCAGTCTCCTCTTCCGTCTGCATTTTCCCTCTTTCCCTTTCCTTCCTTCCTTCCTTCCTTCCTCCCTTCCTTGCTTAGAACCGGGTCCAGGTAGTTCCTACCCCGGTATCGGCCGAAGGCAGGGACCTCCCCGGCGGAGCAGCAGGCTCGGTCACCCCATCCGCCGCAAGTCGGTATCCTATTTCACGATGGCGGGGCCTGCGGCAAAGAAGCATCATCTATTCCGAATTCAACGGTCGCCTTCTCTCCCTCTCTGTCCTCTCGCTGACTCTGTCTCAACCCGCTCAGTGTTTCCCCTTCACCCGCTCCATCCTTCACTTCTCTCCGGTAAACCCAACATTTAACGAAACATTAACCGTTAAAGCCCGTTGCCCTCCTCGCCAAACCGTTTTTTCTGGTGCTGCCGATTCTCGTGATAACCGAGCGATGAGCGTGTATGTGTGTGTGTGCGCGCATGTGAGCGAGCGCGCACTAACAAGAGGGCAGGAAAGCGGACAGACAGGCGCGAGCGCTGCAAATGCGAGAGGACGGGTGGAAGACGCTCCTGAACTCCAGACTGCAGGAAAGAAAAAATCCGATCGGTCGGTTATTTAAGGTATTGGAAGATAAATACGAGGTATCGCGATGCTAAGGGCCTGTCGGTCCGGACGATTTTCGTTCGAGTTAAAAGCAACTTTACTTCGTCCCGTGCAGGACAGGTCACGGTTGCACCTTGTGTTGTGTCTCCGCTGACGTCACATATCACCACCACCTGAGCACGTGCACAGGGCTCGAGGATCGCTCATATACACCCACGCACAGAGGCACACAGATATATAAAGATACTAATTTAAAAAAAGAAAAAGAAAATCAGTATATATATATGTATAGGATATTTATGTATGTATACGAGGATATATATATATATACATACAGACATAAATATCTTCGTTCTGGCTTCTGTGTCTCTGCTATTTAGCTTTTTCCCATACCCCTTCGATAGCTCAGTTGGTAGAGCGGAGGACTGTAGAGGTACGGAGCTGAAATCCTTAGGTCGCTGGTTCAAATCCGGCTCGAAGGAGGATGTTTTGAGGTGAGTAGCAAAAACGTTTTCAATCAAAGTGCACAAATTGAACTCCCTATTGCCCTGCAGTCGTGTCCTTGAACAGGACATTGAATCCTTAGCAGCTCCAGAGGTATTGTGTACTAATCATGCTATGTTACTTAACGAGGAGGAGTCAATCCTGTAAAAGCAGGAATAGAACAGCATCATATCCTTGCCACTCCATCTTGTGTTGCCAAGGAGAACACGTTGTTCCAGTTACATGCTGATAGTTCTACCAATTAAAGTTTTGTGGTACCAAGCAGCCTAAATCTTGATTGAATTTGATGTTGATGCCTGTTGTTTATGGCAACAATTTTTCTCAGTTGTGTTAATAAGGACAAACGATATGATTGCAGAACATTTACTTCATAATGCATAATTTACTCCCATTCAAATTTGGCAGTGTGCCTCTTATCAGGAAAAAGGCCCCATGTTTTAATCATTTGGGATATTAACACTATCAAAACATTGTTGCTATTCATCAATCCAGCCATGTGATTATGTATGTCAACAATTTGAATAAAATATCATTAAAAGTAAAAAATAAATAAATAAATTTGTTTTGCCTCCATCCATATTTGCAGTCAAGAAAAGAGTCTGTACCTGTAAGTTCTGTAAGTCACCCTGAGCTCCCTGTGGTAGGCAAGTGAAAAGAGAACTTCTGCTTGAGAATAAAGTCTGAAATTATTATCACAGTGACTTCAGTTGTATCACGTATGACTGTACCAATCACAATTTCACCCACAGTGAGGAACAGATGTGCAGCGAGGAACTGAAATGGGCACAGCTGTTGGTATTAATTAGATGTCTTGTTTAAAGGTCTGCCCACCAATCTGCTTCATTCTTTACCAGCTGATGCAGTGCGAAGGATGCTGTGTGACACGTACAACACTTAAGGCCCGTTGACTCGCTGTGTCTATGTGTGTTTCCTTCCTTGGAAACACATACAATTGTAGCAATTATTCACTTGTAGCAATTATTTCAGTGTTACTAAAAAGGTTTTATTTGGTGACAGAGGTAAAAAAAAATCATTAAATCATATTCAATCATATTCACATATTCGGACGACGATGTGAAATCTGATTCAAGATGGTTGATGTATAATCCTCAGTGACTAGTGGTGGGATTGATACATTCTTCTGAAATGTACAAAAAAAAAAGGTTAAGTGACACAAACCACCTCTTTCTATTAAATATACTAAGAGATGCCGTTTTTCAGTTTAGTTTTTTTGGTGTAGAAAGATACCAACCCGTGTTTGCTGGAGTTGTCCGAGGAGGGTCTGTGGGGCAGCACCACTGCCTGTCTCACTGGTGGGGTGGAAGACAGTTTACGGACCCTGGACCCTTTCTTGTTGTGTGTATTGGTATGGTCCTTAAGCCAAATGTCATATAACTTCTCAGGAAGGATGGGTGAGAGGAGTCAGGTTAAGGACCAACCATTGTTGCTCCTATAATCCCATAATTGCTCCTGAACTTTAATACTGGTATGCATGCTAAAAAGCAACACAACAATTTCTGCCAAAATTAAATATCACTTTTAAGGATATTAGCGGTGACAGGGAGGTAGAGGATTTCCGGCTCTGTGTGGATAGGGATGTGCTGGGATATGTAGTTTGGTTCTACCGCTCCCTCATGGACTACAGACATGGCAAACAGCTCAACCTGCAGTTTAACCTGCAAACCTGCAGCCACCTAAGGTCACACAGACAAACAGATGAACACACAGACTGTACAGAGCATATAAATAGATTATAGTATACATTGCAGGGATGGGAATTTCAGCAAATTCCATTGATGATGAATCTAAAGTTATTTAGGGTTAAATGCCTAAAACAAGCAACCCCTCTACAACCCAGGCAATGGATGATAACTTACATTTTTTCCTCAGTAAATTTAAATCCATGTTAAATATTTATGAATTTATGAATGTAATATTAGTTAAATTGCAAAAATGACACGTGAATTTAAACATAAGCAAGACCAGTTAATTGCTGTATCCAAAAGTAACAATAATAACAAAAATATAAATGCTTGTGCCAAAACAATAGCAAAGCAAAGTGACAACACAACATTAAAAGGCAACACACTTTACAAATGTTATACACACATGGACACACACAGACACAAAACTCTACACACCAAGATGGAGACTTACAGGCCCAGGGTTGTAGATGACTCGGAGGCCTGTACCAGGAGAAGGCTGTTGCACACTGAACCTGGAACAGAGATACAGATGGAGACAAACCACAAATAGTTACAGGTCAAGGTTTTCCCTTCAGACTCAGAGGTGACCCACATGAGAATCCACTGTGCTCATTTTGTCTGATCTCCTAAAGGAAACTTTCAAACCAAAGTTATAATATGTGTGTTATTGCAATCAAATGACATCCTCGTTTGTACTGATATAATTAATAGCAATCATTTCATCATCAAATTGTTTTTTGTGCTGATGCTTGGTTCATGGTAGTTGTAGCCAGTACCAATCACATGCTGACATTGTATCAGGAGCAGTTTTTGCACCCATAATTCCAATTTTAGGGGGACTTTCAGACTCTCTCAGGGTCCTTTTAGCCCTGATCCATCCACCCATCCATTCATTATCTTGTGTCTCACCTGCAGGTGTCGACACCAACATTCTTCATCAACACAGTGACAGTGTAGGAGGTGCCCTCCCTGAGTGTCCCGAAGTCCACGCTGGACGGTAAGAGTTGGAAACCCCTGACTACATTATTTGGATCATTTAGAGAAATTGTTCGACACTTTCTCCTCACAGGCTCCTCTACAGACAGGAACTGGAAAAGAGGAAGCAGACAGAGGAATGTGTGTGTACATGCATGTGTCTTGTTTGTGTATGAAAGACTGAGACAGTGTGCGTATCCTTTGTGTGTATGTACGTCTGTGTGTGTCTGTGTGTATGTTCACACCTGTTGATTGGGTACACTGCAGGGTTTGGAGCTGAGGATGGAGGTTGGTAGATTGACTTTAGTCCTCCTGGGGTTTCCAGTCACATCTAGCTGGACTGACTTACAATGCCCAGATGAGCGCCTTGGACTGCTGTCACCTGACATGGACACGGACACACACACACACACACACACACACACACACACACACACACACACACACACACACACACACACACAAATACAGAGAAATACAAGATAAATGGAATTGGTTCATTATACTCGCTTGCCTGCTGATGCTTTAAATAGAATTTGGGCTATGTCCTAAAAATGTCGCTGTGATAGTGAAATTCCTGTGTGTTCCCTGTGTATGGTCTTCTGAATAAGTTAATGTGAACAGTGATTTAAGATTATCTCTGCTGGGCTCTGACATTCATCAAGGGGGGGAAGAGGGTAATTGCTGTATTAATTAATAGAGGAAGGTGAGGTACAGTATGGCGTGAGACAAACCTGCAATCTGAGGTGTGGGATTGGTTGGTCTCCCTGCAAGCATCACATCACTTCCTGCTGCATGACTAAGAGAAAAATAACAGGAGAGGTCAAACTTTGTTATGGTTTGATATGGAAGAGTGACATTGGGAATTTATACTTGCAATTAATAAATCAATCATCGACGCAGTTGTTTTGATGCACTACAACTAAGTAAACAATAGTAAAATCAAAACTGTGTAGAATTATCCAAGTGGTCATTTATTTCACAACTTGCGACTGAAAAAGCAGTATTACTGCCAAAATGCATGACTAAGTCATGCATTACCCCGACACTGTTTGTGTGTCAATCAGCTAACTTATGTTATTTAGGTTGAAGATTTCCATTTGGATGCCAGATTTTCATTCCTATTCATTCTAACTGTAATTCTAGTCCAATGAATAAGACGTGTTCAGCATTACATGCAAAGGTTTATATTACTATATATCACTTACATGATGATATAATTAATATTACAATTATATATTATTATATCAAGCCACTGTTGACAATATCTTCATTTATTTACCTTGCTGCATGCAAGGGTGTTGGGTTCAGGGGTCGCTGGGCTGCAGGAAGCGCATACACACACAAACACACACACACACACACACTTGCATGCATGGGCACACATATGTGCAGAGCGAGTA
>CABFOQ010023025.1:5585-17093 GCA_900660455.1 Gephyroberyx darwinii
TATTAGTCTCACTTGCATGCGCTGTCTCACACCCCGCCCTCTCATTTTATGTTGGTGGAAGCCAGACATCATTTTTATCTCAATTTCAGTTTTGTTTGTTTTCAGTTTTGTCTTCATCACCAAGGCAACTTGCTTGATTTTTGCCCAATTAGCTACAGGCATGCTGGCCTGATGCTGTCTCATCTACAGGTGTAGAAAAAATCCACCCTAAAACACTTCAACACTGTTTAAATGTACTTTGATGTACTTTGTATTTCTGGGTCAATTTTGTTTGGTGGTGTAGTGATGTAATGTCAAGAGATTTCCAGCATGCTGGCCTGATGCTGTCTCATCTACAGGTGTTTTGCTTGAAAAGGCTTCAGTTGTTCAAAGGCCTTGAGCCGCATGCTACTAAAAAAACATACTAAAAAAAAACTGGATTAGTCAGTAGGTTGATGTGAATTCGCAGATCATAGCCAATGGCCCTCCTCAAAACATTATAACCTCATCTTGAATTTTTATGAGGCTATAATGTTTTTGTTTGTGGGACCAGTAAAATGTTTAATTGAATTCATTGTTTGTTCAAAAGGTTATTGCCTTGTCTTTTAAAAACTGATTTGTCTAATTTAAACCAACATCAGTTACTGGTTGTTTGTTTAAAATGGTTTAATGTAAAAAAAAAATTAAAAAAAAACTAAAAAAAAACCTAATAAGGTCAACCATCTGTTTACTGGTCAATTGTAAATAAATGAATACGATGAGCTAAGAAAAAACAAGAGTCTCTGCTTACTTGATGGAGTACTCTATCAATGACAACAAGCAACTTCCACTTCTGCTTTTTTTCTTTTGTCACAGCTTTTTACACTCTTAGTCTCACTGGAGGCATGTTGCTCAAGTTTGGCATGTGTCTGTCTTCTAAGGGTGTTCTTCTCTTGAGTTTCATTTCCTTTGGTAAAGGTTAGAAAGTCTTTATAGCTTACACTGTGTGCTATCTACATTCTAATATTGTTTAGCTATCTGTTTCCATAAGGAAAATAATCCCTGCCATTGCCATGCAGGTATACTGTTTTGTGTGCTCAATATAATATATATTTATAATATAATATATATATTTCATGTTCTCATTCAGAAAAAGTTGAATGTATATCCATAGTCTGGACTGTAGGTTATCACATCATTAAGTCCAATATTGCATCATTCCTAGAGGGACTGAAGTAGCAGTATCAGATGCAGTTTACCCTAGTTGGTCTCATTGCCATGACGTTTGATCGGTCTCAAACAAAGAGTGACCAGTAGCTAAGAAAGTCATCCTAGGCTCGCTCACTTCCTCTCTACTCTGCTCTCCACTTTCAGTCATGCTCGTCTAATACTGAATAGAGATGTTCAGAGAGCCTGACTCGCTTAAAGGAGAATTCCACCCTCAGATACTCTTACACTGTTATATATCATCAATCTGTGATGCTCAGTCCATTCCAGGAATTATTTTGTAATCACAAGTTTTGTAGTTTACCTTTTTATTGTACCCACTTTCCTTCAACCTGCCTTGTCTACTTCAGTTAGTGATTTCCTACATATCCCAGAATTCCTTTAAGCAACCCCCAGAGAACGGGAAAGATGAGGAGACTTCCCATTGTTATCTTATCAATAATAGAAATTTGCTGATCTGTACTGTTTGAGATTTGTTTGTTGTTTTAGAGCAGTGGTTCTCAGCCATGTGTCATTGAGATTCAAGAGTCTGCAGGTTTTCTTTCCAATGAAAGGTCAGTTCCTCCTCGCTGGTTGAAGGCGGGGTTATGAGTGAAAATAGTGTTTAAGGTTAATAGTGTTTGGAATGAAAACCTGCAGACTCTGGAACATTGACGGGATATGTTTGAGAACCAGTCACTTCCCTTCAAGATCATCGTATTTTGGCAAACAGTGCTCCATATGCTTGGCCATTTGGAGAGAGGATCTCCAAAAAGATCCCACTCAACAAAAATCTCTGTCTCATACTTATGTTTGGATCAACCCTTGCATGCCTTTCCAAATTCCCTACACCCCATAGCTCCTCTGGTGCCAACTCTTGTTATGGATGCAGTGAGGTCAGCAGTGTCACCATCGAGGGACCCCTTCGAAGGAAGACCTTGCTGAAGGAGGGACGAAAACCTAAGGTAAGGTCTTATTTTGATCTTACTGTCATTTTAGCTGCTCTTTTTTTTCACAATGTTTTTCACCATAGTTGCACGCTGCAGAGGAATCGTCTCATGTCAATCAGTGAGAGGTATTCAACATTTCCATTTGATTTGGCTGTGTTCCAGTTGTCATCGTGGACAAGATTTTGGATCGCTCTCTCCGGATCAACACTGACGTTCTACGGGGCCAAAGCATTGAGGGCCTCTGAGAGGAAGCACGTAAGTTTGTTACTCCAAGAAACATAACTTTGAAATCAATAGGATCAGAAAAATGTATGGAGGCATTATTGTTTGTGCTGTTTTTAATGTGAATCTGATGCAATATGCTCCTGTGTACCCTACAGTATAAATCCAGCCCCTGTAAGAACGTATGTGTAACAGGATGGATGGTGGTTCTGCCAGACGACCCAGCCAGACCCAACATTTTCCAGCTAAATGACCCAGACAAAGGTGGGCGTCAGGTCAACAGAGCTACATTTTTGATTACAGAGGAGTTGTTTTCTTCCTTAATTTAAATTCAAAGAACCGTACAGCGTTTAAACGAGTCCTGCCACCTCCCTTCACAGGCAATGTTTACAAGTTCCAGACGGGATCCAGGTTTTCAGCGATCATCTGGCACAAAAACCTGGAAGAGGCTTGTAGGAGCAATAGACCTCAGGTATGATGTTACCCTGGGTGCAACAGTGACTGTTTGTCTGGGTGAAGTGTAAATGTCAGTTGGATGACACAATACTTTCCCACATGGACAAGTGAAATGAAACAATATAGCTTCACAAACTGACCGCAAATCCCTGAAAGCCATTGTGAGTCAGCTGGCCTGGCATTATGTGTTTGAGATTTTATGTAACATCCAAGCATTCACTTTGGTGGCAAGTACAGATTGCAGATTGTGCTTCCACGAGCCACATTACTTGAACTAAATTACCTCAGAACTGCTGTTGCAGAAAGATTTGTGATGATGATGTACTGCTTTATCTGAATGTTTTATGAGGGTAGGGGAATTCTGGCAGCTCAATTGGCTGCGGAGCTTGCCTATTTTCGAGCTGTGTACTGTCCAATAAAGCAGAAATCTCAAAACAAAAATCTTAAGAAAAATAAACATATGAGGGCAGACACTGTAAAAACTTTCTCTAGTGGATTTTGGTCATGGCACAAGATGGAAAGTCTCCGTGTGGACAGTGTTCTTAGTAATGAGGCCCACCAGCTTTAGTGTCATCCATATAAATTGACCAATTAAATGGACAGATGGCTGGAGGTACACTACATTGCCAAAAGTATGCGGACACCCCTTCTAATGTATATAATGGAATAAATGGTCTGGGGCTGTTTCTCATGGTTCGGACCCGTTAGTTCTAGTGAAGGGAAATCTTAACGCTACAGCATAAAATGACTTTCTATATTTCTATATGATTCTGTGCTTCCAACTTTGTGGCAACACTTTGGGAAAGACCCTTTCCTGTTTCAGCATAATGAGGTCCATACAGGAATGGTTTGTGGAGATCGGTGTGGAAGAACTTGACTGGCCTGCAGAGAGCCTTGACCTCAACCCCATCCAACACCTTTAGGATGAATTGGAATGCCAGCTGCGAATCAGGCCTAATTGCCCAACATCAGTGTCCAACCTCACTAATGCTCTTGGGCTGAATGGAAGCAGATTCCCGCAGCAATGTTCCAACATCTAGTGGAAAGCCTTCCCAGAAGAGTGGAGGCTGTTATAATAGCAAAGGAGGGACCAATTCTATATTATTGCCCATGATTTTGGAATGAGATGTTCGACGAGCATGTGTCCACATACTTTTGGCCATGTAGTGTGTAATTATTGGTGCATATAGGGAGTAGAATGGGGAGAACACAGCTCCCTGTGGTTCATATGTGCTTATTGAGAGGGCAGATGAGAGGCTGGGTCCCAGCCACACAAATAGACCTCTACTAAGGTTCATTGTTAAACTTGGACAGTTTACCATTGAGCAGTTCTAAGGTGATGGTGTTGAACACTGAACTGAAGTAAACAAAGATGACCCTGGCATATGAGCCAAAGTTGTCCAGGTGATGCAAAGATTGTAAGCTCATCTTAACTGCAAACTGCCACCTACTAGGTAAAATTGTGCCAGCTCCAACCAGATAGCACAATATCTTCCACGGTCACATACTGTATCAACACAACAGCAAAAGCTCCCTTTACACTGATAGGTTGTGTCACCAGGAAAAGTGTGTTTTTATTGGCCTCTTATGCCTAAACAAAACAGAAAAAACATATTGAATGCTTAGACAACGCACAATTCAATCCAGTTAAACACTGTCAAACAGAATAAATCGTGCCTCCCAAAATATTTCAGACTGCTTATTATGGCAAATGAGGGAGACTGCAAAGTACCCTGAAATAAACACAGGTAACGGCAATTTATTTTACATTAAAATAATCACTTGGAACTGTCAAACAAAAGAAGAAAGGAACTTCCCTAGGAACCAGGCTGGGAAACAAAGGCGGCGGAGGAAAAGGATTTACCTCTATTTGTTGACAAAGCATAGGTACTGACAACCACTGATTCCGCTGCACCAGCCTATCTTTTATGGCACAAATAACATTAACAAAAGATGGCCAAAGGGCTAACACAGATGTGTCAATGTTTTAAGAGTTGACCTTGTCGCCTATTCGTATTAAATGGCTGTCCTTGTCTCTCAACAAATACCATCCTCAAGCAGTTGTCAGTTCCTCACTATGTACATCTGTACAGAGAACTTATGCAATCAGTTTTTTATATCCGTATTAAATGGCTGTCCTTGTCTCTCAACAGATACCAGCAAACCTCATGTCATTCGAATGAGAGAAAACCTTACCCAGTAGGAAATTACTGTGCCAAACCCATTCGTTTGGGAATCCAATGAACTCTTGACTAAATGAAGGAACACAATGGAATTTGATGGTATCTACTGAAATGGGAGAGCGAAGAAGCATCCGACGTCTGATTCTTCAGACTGTAGAAGAAGCTCTTTCATACTGGATGTGCACCCGCATATACCAACACACCTACTAGCTTCTTAGCAAGGACCAAGTGTGATGTGAACATGGGGAAAAATATCTAGTCAGTGGAGGACAGTGCTGAGGTTGACAGCGTCCCTTGTTTCTTAGTCTAAGCTTTCTTGTTCATTGTCATTTGTTATGCTGCTATAAACCAGTGAGCAAGCACATTGGTTTTTTGGCCCATGTTGGGTTTCTGCTTGGGTGAAAAGATGCTTAAATGCACAAATATGGATGACAGTGTTAGTTGACCGAGGTTGATATTCAGAGTCAGTATCATACTAGCAAGGGTCAGCACTGCAGCAAAAGGACAGCATATGAATCTTCTTCGCCATCTTGAGAGCTGTGACACAAACCAGGATTGAGTTCTTTACAAGATTAGATTTTCCACAAGTACAATAAGGACGTATGGATCTGGATTCTAAGAACGTACATTTAATTGATTATAAAATAAACGTACCCTCAACCTACCCTTACTACCTCAATGGGTAGTCCTATTACAAACTGTGTTTGCTGACGTATAAACATTAAATTACAAGATTTGCTCTGCAAGGTTTACAAATGGCAACAATTTATGTTTTACACAGTACAAATTACAGTAAATTGTCAAAACACCATGAGAACATTTGATTTTGCACTTATGTTATAAATATTTTGCTTTTATAATTCAGTTCTTTAGTGTCAAACAGTGATATTTGCAATCACTCATGCAAATGAGTAATTTAAATGAATTTACAACAAAGTACCTAGCTTTCAACAAGTCATGTGAGTGTGTATATATTTATTTGTAAAAGTTTATTTTTTAGACAATTGGCCATCAAAGGGAAGTGTATGATAATGAATTACCTCTTTGGTTCACTATCTGTTGGAGCAGCTCTAATGGTGGAAACCCCACCCTAAAAGTTTGTTTGATTTGAGAATCAAGAGGAATAAGGGAACACATCTTTAGCATTGGTGCTGCTATTACTAAATGATTTGCTTCAAAAGCACAATGTAATGTTAAATTTCAGACTTTGCAGAGATTGTTTCTGACAAAAAAAGACATGCTAAGTATGCTAAAAAAAAAAATGAATTACATGAACCAATGGAAGCCATATTTCTAATATATACCCTGTTGTGAATCGTAATGAATGCCAGTCATTTATGATGTGAATATCATAATACTGGAAGAAAAATATTAAAGACAAGCAAGTTTGAAAGAATCATCTGTCAAAAATGATGGAATTGTTAAGCATCTTTTTATTTGAGTTGAATGGGTTTGTTTGTTTTTTGGAGTTTTTTTTGAAGAAGTTATTGTCTTCTTACCACTCACCAAAGTGCATATGACTGAGTCAATGTTTTTGTTTAGTAGTTTGTATTGTATTGTTTAAAATGAAGGACAGCAATCTGAACAAAGCAAAAAGGGGCGTTTTCAAATCTGGTTTTCAAATTTCAAAACTGAATTTGATTGTCATATGATTATCTCTCTGGCCACTACATACCGTCCAACTTTCAGGACATAATCATTTCACGTGCATTTTGAAATTCACATCAAATATTAACGAAAGTTGCGCCTGCAAACTTCAAGACGTCAGGTTTTGCATCCCCAGTTTTCGATCCCCAAGTTGTTGCTGGTGTTTTCATTAGCCTTCATGTCATACATTGCACATATAATTTATTACCGCTTGTCTGCGACCAGTGCTGGTGGATCTGAGTGATGGAAAAAAAGAGAGAAAATTCCATTGCAGCCCTAAACTTTAGTCTGCCTTTGAAGTTACTCACGTGGGCTGCAGTGATCAATCAAATGGTGGAAAATGCAGCGCAATCAAATTATGGCAAAATGTGTGATCACGTTTTTCTATTTATTTCTTCCCAAAATAATTACAAACATCCCACCAGCATCTCTGCATGTACCAGGATGTATTCCTAAAGGCAACCTTTATTAGTTTAGACTAACCTTGGCATAACCTTAATAAGACCACAAATTTATTCTACCAACTTTCCCTCGTCAAGTATCATGCCTGTTTTTTCTCTCATTGACTATTCAACTATATGATCAAATAGTGTATTTTGGCATCGGTTTGTACATGATTACATGATGTCAACTTTACAGTTTGTTTTTATGAAGTATTACACGTATTGCTTTATTTCACAAGTGAGGATACCATTCATTCTCCTTACTTCAGCAGTTCCAATTGTTTTGATACTCGTCTCTGTGATATCCCGTCATATTTTCTGTTTTTACCAAACCCCAGAGAGGAAAAACAGATTGTGTACTATGGAACATTGCATGTATTTTGTGTACAAAGTTTCTAGTGTCTGTTGTAACTGTGAAAAAGATAACCACTCAGTTGTATTACTCTGTGATTATTTTAAGTTATTTCTTACCATGGCATTGCTATATGTTGCTGTATTTTTCAGCTTCAAACAGACACTGGATTGTGAATAAAAATGATGTAGAGAACATTGTTGCCTTGATGTCACGCCACTTGCTTCTGCTGTTCAGGGACTTTGATTTTCCGTATTGACATCTATGAAGGTAACTATTGCCCTCAGTGACCCGTCAGGCATCATGCACAGAATCAGAGGCAGGGGAGACGATCTATAGAAAAGGGAAGCATTCCCTAGAGGAAAAAATACTCAATACTGTTATATATATTTTGATGTACTCACTCCCTCAACCTGCCTCACAGTTCTAGTTCTACTTCAGATCGTAAAACATTTCCTTTCAACAGGCCACACCCCTTAGTCACAACACGTCTTGTGGCTGCATTGCATTCTTCCCTTTTTTCCCAGGAAAGACTTGTAATATATCAAATTGTGATAGTAGCAAAACTAACATTTATTTATATTAAAGTGTAGCAGATTAAAACTTTAAAAGGACGGAAGTTCAAGCAATCATTCTTATACTTAACATCACAATTGAGAGATGCATGTTTCAGTGAGTGTAACTTTTCCCACTTCTCTATTGACTTTCATAGTACAATTTACTTTCAAAAAAGTACATTGAAAGTACAATGTGGACTTTTATGCCATATATAAGTGAACCACTTGATTATTGTAGTAGAATTTTGATGGGACCTGGTCTTGACTTAACTGAAAGAAAGACAGAATGAAAACAAATTTGAAAGGAAAATATCCTTAATAATCCATCTGTTCTTGCATGAAGAGGTTTTCCCTGAATGAAAGAAGTGAAGAAATACTTTGAGAAACGTTTTGATTTTAATTGTATATATTCACACCATTTTATACTTCCAATGTGCAATTCAGATCCACTTTCTCCCCTATGCTGTATCAATCAGAGGGATTGAAATTTATGTGTAAAATGAGGTACAACATGTATATTGAATGATATATCAGCAAGATTACACATACTAATTCCTACAAATTATTAAATAAATAACAAATTATAAACAAATTAATTACATTCACTATACATTTATTGATATATACATATACACACACATACATTGAATATATACATTGAATGCAACTGCAGTGAAAACTAGTGGCAGCAGGATCAGCAATTTACTATAAATGTTACTACCACAGGCATTTCAATTCAACAAGGACCTCATGAAAAAGACACATCAGTGCATTGACATGCTGGACCTGCTGGCAAAATAGAGATGATACATAGTCCTACATTTTATCAAAAGCCCTTGTAGCCTAAACTGTGAAGTTGAAATTCCCTTGAATTGAAAACGCATTCAACCGAAACGTCAAAATAAAATGTTTCTGATATAAGGTCATACTTTGACATTCATGGCATCAATGGAAAAAGTCCATTGGCAAGATGTCACGAATAGTGATGTTTTCTAAGTGTATTTATATTGAAATAAGACGTTTTTCTATTGATAATGGCCTGACGTGTGATGTTAAAACCCTGTTCGGTTATTCTACACATAGAATGCACTCTATTTACAGTGAGGAGTAAACCTATATGAAAATACAAATATTAATATTGTCACTTTAAGATGTATGTGTGTGTGTTCCTGTACAGAGTGAACTATCATTTCAGCAGCTGTCTTGCAGTGTGTGAGTGTCTCTCTCCACAGGAGGCGACTCTCCCTCTTCTTGACACAGAGACGCTGAGGAACCAAACAACGCAAACTTAAACCCAGGGTAGAGGGGTTCAGTGAATGTGGAGCTGAAAGTGTGGAGGTGGATCAGTGAGTCAGAGGAGACTCTGAAGAAGGACAGAGTGCCAGCAGGCCAGTCCAGATACAGTCCTACTCTGTTAGAGTCAATGGAGGAGGAGATACGTATGTCTGTTGATCTGTTATTGTGACAGGCATAGTAACCATCATTGTGGCAGAACAGACTCCAGGACTTGTCATTCCCTCCAAACCAGCAGTCATCACCCTCTCCTCTCCTTCTTGTTCCTCTGTATGTCACTCCTATATTAACACCTCCTTTCCGCTCTACCTCCCAGTAACAGCGCCCAGTCAGACCATTTTGACACAACACCTGTTCCCAGTAGTCAAATCTCTCTGGGTGATCAGGATATGGCTGCTCCTCTTCCACTACTGTCACCTTTCTGTTGTCCTCAGACAGAGAGAGGTTTCTGTGTGCTGTGTTTAGGTCCAGTGTGAGTTCACAGGCATCTGATGGGGAGAACAAGACACAATACAGCATCAGTTTTTTTGTGATCTAATAGACCTGTTCTGTTCATTATTAGTTGATTTATTGATAGTTTGACTTCATTTAACACTTTCATGATGACATATTAGCCATCATCTTCATTCTCAGCAGGATCTGAATGAATGGATGTCATATACTGCTGTGTTGATGGGCTTTCCATCTCAATAGTTGAATGTTAAAGAATAAAACTAAATCCACACTTACACTTCCTCGGACCTGATTTCAACCTCCTCACTCCACCATGTTCGACACTGGGGGGATAAACAAAGTCAGACCAGCATATTCTGTTTGATAATTGAAGCATGGGCATTTCATAACCTTCCCTATGAATGATGTTCCATACAACATCGCTGATATCCACCATTAAACAAACAATATGACCTAGCTTCACAGTCTGACTGAGAACATGGCTGCCAACTCCACCCCTCTAGAAGGCATTGCCTCTCCATACCGGAGAGTGTCCAGTCTCCAGTGTGGATCCTCCAGTCCAGCAGAGAGCAGCTTCACTCCTGAGTCTCCTGGGTGATTGTAGCTCAGGTCCAGCTCTCTCAGATGGGAGGGGTTGGAGCTCAGAGCTGAGGCCAGAGAAGCACAGCCTTCCTCTGTGACCTGACAGCCTGACAGCCTGGAAACACAAAATCACCAGTTGGTCCCTTATGTCTGTCTGTGTTATGCGTGCCTTAGCTGACATGGTGTCTGCCCCAGCTGAGTTGGGCCTGAGGCAGCACCGTGTTGCAGCGGCACAGTTGAAATCACCAGAAACATTCACCTCAGAATAGTTTTTAAAGCGTAATCTCTAGCCCCATAGTTATTCAGGTCACTCTTTTAGGACTGGTGCTACTTCAGCTTCCACGTAGGGTGTCCCTCTGCCTCTCTACCAGTTCCACCTCTGATCATTATCCATCATGCTCCTTTATTAGACCTGATCCCCCAGCTATTGTAGCTATTCAAAGAGGGCTTCTGCCATGATCATTTTAGTGATCCACCACCATCTCTGGTGGTGTTTGTAGTTGGAGAAGATCTTGTAAATCCATATTGGTAATTGGCCCCCTTTATCACTCAGATAACTGAGGTATTACATTATCGCTCATTTAGCTCACACCAGCTAATCTATGACACTGATCCTCCATCAGTCAACTAGCCCTCTATCAGGTAGCTGATGCGCCGACCCTACTCAGTCAGCGTCTCGAATGTTACCCCATGGATTTTGTGCCACAAATTCCATTCAAGGATTTTCATGCAGCACAAATTCCATTTTGTGAAACACTGCACGCATTTTGTGGACTTAAAAGGACTTGAAAGGTTTCTGCATAGGTGCTGCAGAAAGCTCGGCACATTCTTAGTGTTTGGCATATTACGGCACTAAATTCACTGAATATTTCATTAAACTAGAATTTGAAGACAAGGTTTGAAACCATGGAACAAGGCAGACTTTCTCCAGCATGAAACAACAGCAACAATGCTGCCACATAGAGTTATATAGCCTACCATTCATAAAATTCATCATCAATCACTTCCCCAAAAGCACTTGAGTACGCAAAATGGCAAAAGAAATAAGCAGTTAAATAGCAATGAAGTGTGATAAAAAAAAAAAAACAAGACAAATGTCTTCAGTCTTGGTCACTTCACTGCATGGAATTCTTGGAATGTGGTTTTACACATGAAATTGATTCAACATTTCAGGAGAGATACTGTCTCCAATCACTCAAACATGTT